>ML787687.1:406728-447631 GCA_009831015.1 Picea engelmannii | reverse complement strand
CCATTCGAGGACGAACTAAAGGGCAACGATATGATTCTCAGCCTGATAGAATAGAATGCAACTGGATTGTATGATGTAATTCTGCTTGGAATTGAAAGGGTATTCTGGATAAAATTTATATAATAAGGTTGCGTTTTCTGGTTCCAAAGATGATAGATGGCTAGAGTTAAATTGTTTATCATCCGGTGAATCCTAGTTAGTGTTATTATTCTGATCGCGTAATTGTTTTCTTTTTATTTTCGTCAATCTGGTCTGCGTTTATTGTGGCACGGGACTGTGTAAATCATTAATTTAGTAACCATTCGAGTTCCTGCACCCAGAGTTTAAAGGTTGTCTGGAAATGAAAATGAAAACCCCCGCACCTTCGGTAACTTCGTAGTTGAACGGAATTTACATCGCTGATTTTCCAGTTGACTTATTTTGCATCCAATTTATAGTCATTGCACGGCTTGTGTACATTTCATAGGCAGAACAAAAAAAAACAATCCCGACCCTCTCAGTGGTAGAATGTTGAACTGTTGGGGCTTTTGTTTTACTTAAAAGTTGTAAATTGTTGAGTGGCCTGCGTATGGTTATGAGGGGTGTCCCTTGACCTGGGCGTTATATCCTCCATGGTTGCTTGGTTAATGATATCTCCTCCTGTGGCTACCTGATGCTGCGCGTTGGTGGGATATGGGTTGATCTAACTTGCACAGTGAGTCCTTCAGTGGTCGAATTATGTATCATAGTGAGCCTTCAGTCGGCCGAATTTATCCTTACAGCGAGCCTGTCATCCTTGGCGTTTTGCTTTGTCTTGATCCTGAGTAATGGGCGTCTGCACCGTAGGTTTGAGATGGGTGGTAAATTGATATATTTGGCGTGGTACCAGTCTGCAGAACTGGCATTCGTTTTATTATTTCCCTTCTTACGCCTGTTCTGAAATCAGCGCTGTCTTAACAGAGCTTCCAGACCCTTAAACAACGATAGTATAGCTATTTGCCTAAAACGACCCTTACTACAGCTGTCTGGTAAATAGGAGTCTGCCTCTGCCGCCTTGCTGTCTTAATTAAAAGCGAAACATACGTCCTTCCACTTAATTGCCTGGCACTGACCAACTACAGTCTTACGGCCCCACTCCTTGTTTTGCGCGTTGGCTTAACTGAAGGAGAAGTGACTGATTAAACCATCATTAAGATGTTATCCCATGCAGCTTCATTGAATGTGTTGTTTTAAACTTCGACATTTTCATTTAGGGTTAGTCTGAACAGCGTTCTGTTTGCCAGGGTCATTATCAGGTCGCTGCCATAATATGCCTGAGTTTGCAATCATTACGTTCAATTGATATTTTTAAAACTCGGAGGATACATAGGCATCTGAGTAAATTTTTTTATATGATCATGACGTGTGGTAGTTGAATGTCAGGGTTAGTAACAACGATTACTTGCCCATCCAGCCATTTATGTTATTGACATTAGGGTAATGCCCTTGAGACACGCATTGGGATTGTGGAAGAATGACATAGTTTCTCAGTTAGACAATGCCTGCTAGTGACCCGCATATATATTTAATTATGATGTGTTTATATATCTCATCTTTTAAAATGAATTTGTTTTTAAATAATGGCACTTAACATACGACTATTGGGAACAATGTGCTTTTCAGTTGCTGGTATATTTACACAGGATCCCCTTTTTTTTTTAATTATCGTTGATGTCATAGGTTTGCGCTTTCTATGATGAGGTCATATTGGTATTCTTAAAATCTGGTGCAGTTTAGATATAGAAGGTTCGTTACAGGGACATAATTTAAATATAATATATGTGGTTGTCGAATACAGTAATATATTCATATGGACACCGAACATAATATAACAGAACTTATATGGATGTAAAGTTAAATGGGCATCGAATGGTTTTTGATATTAAAACTTCGATAATTTTTATGATATTTAAAATGGACTTTTATGATGCTATTAATATGGGGTTATGTTGTGATTTACCAGGGGTTGTTGCCCTTATTATGAGGTTATTATTAAAAATGTTAAGCATTGTTAAATTTGTTAATATGTTGTCAAATGTATAGTTATTTGTTGTTAATATCTTGGTAATATATTGTTAAAAGAGAAAGGTTAATATGGTGTTAATAATAGCATTGAAATTTTCATTATGAAGTTACTTGTTATTGATGTATTAGATTAATTTATAATTATCATGGTTATGTTATTTTACATTGACACTCGGGACTATAAAATTAATTATGATGTCACCTTGTACCTTTAAGGTGGATATTTAGAWGTGATAATTAACTATCTTTTACATGGGGTTCCTTATAAAACATTGTTTTAAATAATGTTATTTAAATATGGTATTTSTTATATCATGTCATTTAAATAGGATGGTTTATTCATGTATTSCAATATAATGATAATTTTAGTTTAGGGGAGGAAGAATATAATAGTTGTATATCTTAATGGTTAACCAAGTTCGTAATAATTATGCTTTCGTAAAATACAATACAAAAGATGAGTATAACTATGGGAAGATTTATGAAGTCCTTTACCAATATTATCGTATTTTGTTTTCAATTACTCGAGTCAACTTATGGGTTGCATTCTCCTATAGATTATCTACCTTTGTTTGTAATCACTTGATTCAACTTATATCTTGCCTCCTTATATAGATTTTCTACAAATGTTCATGATTAATACATTATAGGGTGGGCATTTATTGTAAGAAGGCATTTCACACATTGTGTCTGGTAGGAGAACATCTCTCTCTCTCTCTCTCTCTCTCTCTCTCTCTCTCTCTCTTGATCTGTTCATTGTTAAAACTTTCCTTTGTGTCTATATGTCCATAGTGTCTTCCATTTGAAGCTTTCTTGTTTTAACCTGGAGATGAGGCCAGCAGCCTGTGTGAACGTTAGTTGAACTTCAGTTCTACGTCTAACTAGTAATACTCAAAGCCCTCCCTTTCTGTGTTAAAAAAGAAATAGTCCAAGTGGATCCTTTGTCCGTCAGGTCTGTAAACCTTGGTGAATGTTATCTTGAGTATCGTTTATGTCGTTTGTTTGAGTAATAAGTATGGCGGCCTGTCCTGGACTTACGTAGCCTACTTACCCAAGTTAGTATATCGGGGTGGTTGCTCCTTAGAATTGTGAACTTGGGTGTTCRTTGTCAGAGTCCTTGTCACGCGCCTTCCGAAAGGGGCGCTTCTGTTTCCTCTTATTTGTACTTGATTGTGGTCAGTTAGTTGCTTGGTCTAGTGTGTCGGGTGGGAGGTAGACACCTCCATGTTCCTCAGAACAGTCGCCAGCCCTGAGACCTTAAATGGTTAAAAGCGATGGGAACCTAGGCTTGAGCGTTGATTATGTGTCTTGGAGGTCCTAACCTTGCAGGGTAGGACGGGCGGGAGGTCGGTCGTATTTAGTGGTCAGTTTTTCCTTGTCGCTAAATGTCTGCGTTGTGCACCTCTGTCTATGATTGTATTTATTGCAGTTTCTCTTGAGGCCTTCAGTCTTCTTGTGCTAAACTTCGTGGTTGAGACTTGTTTTTGTCGAGTGGCGTCGTACAGTTCAATATGTTGCTACCTCTACACGTGCGCACACACCTAAAAAAAAAAAAAATTTTTTTTGCACCTATCACTAAAACGGTTGTTGTAACGACGCAGGCCGTTACACGTTTCCCTATTCTGGTGCGTTGTATTTAGTAGGCCAAAGAACTTCTAAATTGCCGTGTTACCTTGGTTGACAACCCCTGCACTTTTACCCAGTAGTCTTTCAAGTTTTAGACTACCTTATTTATGAAGTTTGCTCCAAGATTTCTTCAACCTTTTAAAAAGAAATTTTTTAATAATTAGGGTTTAGATTTCAGCGTTGAAAGTTTTACCTCTTTTTACTCAAACACTCATTACCTTTCTGACAACCACCTCATGCTTTAATGATTGGCCTTTAATCTGACACACTTTTAAAATTTTACTTGGGCCTAGCTGTCACTAGGGTAGAAAGGTAGCGATTGTTAATTTTTACAGCTTTTCCTCAATGCCTTATCATTGTCCTTTAATTATTTTCTGGTTATTTACTTCATGATAATGCCAAGTTAGTTGAGGTTAAAAGCACTGTTATTTAAATGCCTTGATATTGTCTCTACTTTAAAAGGTCTTGTTATTGTATTATTGGTTATTTATTATTAGCCTTCTATGTTAAGATTATACTAATGTATCAAGAATAATGACTATTGGGTGAATTTAGAATTAGATGATGGATGGGGATCATTTAAAGTTGGAAAATCTACTTATCTTAGATTGTGTTTAATAATGACAAGTTGCTTTGAGTTTATCAATGTTTTCAAGTAAAGTCAATGGCTAGAAGATAAGAGCCTTCTCCTTTATTTAGTTAAAGTCTCATATTAGCAAATCTACTTATCTTAGATTGTGTTTAATAATGACAAGTTACTTTGAGTTTATCAATGTTTTCAAGTAAAGTCAATGGCTACCAGATAAGAGCCTTCACCTTTATTTAGTTAAAGTCTCATATTAGGAAATCTACTTATCTTAGATTGTGTTAAATAATGACAAGTTACTTTAGGTTTATCAATGTTTTCAAGTAAAGTCAATGGCTAGCAGATAAGAGCCTTCTCCTTTATTTAGTTAAAGTCTCATATTAGCAATCTACTTATTTTAGTTGTGTTACTAATAACAAGTTACTTTAAGTTTAGCAATGTTTCAATTAAAGTTAAAGGCTAGCAGATTGAAATTTGGTTAAAAATTTAATTGCCCAACTGGTATGTATCATGATTAAAGTTGGAGTGGAGATTTGTTGGAGTCATGGTTGAGTAGCTCTTAATTCTCTCGTGCTTAGAATTAATTTGGAAGTGTATTGCATCGTGAATAAATAAGAAGCATGGTTGATTATGTATTTGTTCTCTTAACACTTTTAAAACAAGTAGGTTACTCTTGCGCCTTAGAATTCATGTGATGTGTGATTGATTCATAGATCATTATCGCGCATTGATCTTCATTTGATGTTGTTGATTTAGTCTTTTGAGTTCTGGTCTACTTGTGTTGGGTGGGGTGTAGATGCCTCCTTGTTCCTCAGAATAGTCGCCAACCTTGAGACCTTAAATGGTCAAAATCGATGAGAACCTGGGCTTGAGCGTTGCTTATGTGTCCTAGAGGTCCTAACCATTGCAGGGTAGGACGGGAGGGTAGTTAGTATTATTTGTCAGTTGATTGTCATTCATTGCTTACCAACGCTTGATGTGCGTCTTAGGTCATTATGTAGTTGTCGCCGTTGCAGACGTCATGTCCACTGTCGTGTTGCAACACAGAGTATATGTCTATATTACCCTTGTACACACGCACACACAATTTTTTTTTTCACTTGTTATGTGAGGTTGTTGTTGTGACGAACGGGAGGTTCGTTACAATTCCCATAAAGGAACAAATCAAGGACCTAGGTGGTTCAATAATATTGATATCCTCCACTCTAATTAGTTATGCATCACCTATACTTTTATAGTTTTGCATTATCTCAAGTAAATCTTGTAACATCTCACTACATAGATCCTCCCTAACATGAGGGTTTATACCATATATGAACTTGGTTATAAAAATGGCCTTATTGTTTAGATTCTTAGTATGTTTAATCAAATCATGAAGGTGCGCGTCACAATATGACACTGTTTGAGACTTTTGTCCAAGGGTAAGGATTTTGTTCATCGTGTGCTTCATGGAATTCTCAACCATTAAGAAAACCATTTGAATTTTTCATTGCGCATCTCTGAAAAATCTAGGGATTTCAATCAGAATGGAAGACGAAGGTGGAGGAGGTGGAGAAAACACATGGTTCTCCTTAATTGAATCCATGCTATCTATGAAAGAGACAAGTCACCATTAGTACACTGTTTTCCTCAAACCAAAAATTTCTATCTATTAATTCAAAAATGAAGCATGAAGCCCCCAAGCCCCTAGCATTAGAGCCTCACTTTGGTACCATATGTAAGAACCATCAACTATTGACCTAAGAAAACAAATATCGAGACAAAGGGGAACAATCATAAATAGTTTTTTTTTTAAACAAGTTTCAACCATATTTTAATTATTCAATAATTTTCCTAAGCCAAATGCAAGTCACAACCATGAATCCATGTAAATTCATGACACTCCTTTTCCATTTACTTTTTATTCATGTTTGAAGAGATTAAATATGAAGAAAGAATTTTCGCTATTGGCATCAAGAAACAAATATCATTTGAACAATCTAAAAATTGGTATAATGTTGTGGGTACATTTGTATTAGCAGTTGCATATGAAACATCACAACTTACATTGATTGATGCACACTCTCCACTTTTTACCAATTATATGGAGGGGTATGAATAGAGTATGGATTCAACCGCACTTGATAGCCAATATGAATCAATTAAGCCACATGTTTTTTTTATGAGAAGAGAGAGATTAGACATGTGAAACAAGCAACATGTTTCTAGAGGATCTCCTAACCAAATATTAAATGCTATATCACAACATATGTTGGCAATTTAAATCACTAAGTGTGAGAAGGCACAATCACTTTAGACGAAGCATGCTGTATATATTGGATGCATTATCTCAAAAGAACCATACCATTTTTCCTCACTAGAACTTTGAAATAATACATTCTTCACAAAGATGGGTCATTTTGATTTATCCCAAAACCTGAAGGCATAAATTTTGGTCAATAAGAGGGAAAATGTCATTTTTGGATATATAAAAAACTATTATATGAAATCTTCTTTTCAAAATTTAAGATGAAATGATTCAACTATAGAAAATTATAAGGCTTACATGTATTTAAACTATGACCATGACACCAAAAAATATATAATGATTGATGATCTTATCATCACAATAAAATCCCTATAGCACTAGAATTAGCTTGACTACAACATAAAAATGCATCCTAATGGATTCCATCTCTGTGAACTTGAATATGCATAATAGAAAATAATGCAACCAATACTAACATAATCTTTTCAAAAACTAAGAGCTGTCGACATACAAAAAATAACTATACCCATTTGATCTTTATTGAGAATGAAGGCACAAGAGTATTCATTGAGGATAACTTATCAACTTTGATAGATAAACATTGCAAGGACTATTTTTAGAGTGTGAATATCATACCATATATTGTACATAATTTTATTGTACCTCATATGTCCTTTTTCTACAATGATTCAAGAAAAATTAATGTGAAAACAAGCCATTACAACAATTACAAAGATTCATGAGAGTTTGTAAAGTGCATTGGCTCTTTTGGAACTTGCAGAGGTTGTCAAAATAATTGGAAAAACATGCCCACGCCTGATAATTTGTTTGGGAAAATTTTCAAACACAATGATGATATGAAAATTCTATCCATATTACAATTTGATTTGGCATGAGAATGATTTCCATCAATGGGAACTGTAACATCCTGTTCTTGCACACTAAGCAAAATTATTATTTGAGGACACTTGCTCGCAAGTGATCCAAATTATTATGCTATTAAAACATTTGATTTTGATTATGAGGCATTATGGGTTGATGTCATGTTGTTTTGCTGCATTGACATAGACAAGTGCTATTGACTCGGTTTTACTGAGTGTGCAAGATTTCAGACCTCGAGGATGCAAAGGCATCGATGGAACCCCTTGGACTCCGGATCGAGTCAGGGAGTGAACTAATGGGGTTTGATTGTTTTATATGTGATATTAGTGCATATGATTAGATGATATGATATGGATATATTTCTAACATAATTTGTTGATGATGCAGGCTAACGATAGCTTGCCGACCAGACTCACATGTAGAGTAGAGGGGTCACGCATGACTACTAGAGATGTTGAGGGAGAGGTGTGGACAATAACCCTGCCACAACCTACTAGCACTCCCACCATGGCTCGAACTACAGGTTAATGATTACCTAGTTGGAGAAGACCCACGATGCCATGAGGGTCGATTGCAACAGTCACTCACGATGATTCTAAGGGGCTCGCAATAAGGCAGGGGCCTTATTCCTTAGAGGCCTTTAGTCTCCCACAAGATCATCTGGTGGAGTATTGACTCCAGAGGTTTTTGATGTCTACCAAGTAGGTCAAGACATGAGTGGCACCCTTGGAGCACGTGGTGCGTCCTGAAGGGCACGTCACGCAAGAAAAATGGAAAGAGGCGAGTGGCACCCTTGGAGCACGTGGTGCGTCCTGAAAGGCATGTCACACAAGAAAAATGGAAAGAGGTGAGTGGCAATCTTGGATCACGTGGTGCGTCCTGAAGGGAACCTCACTCAAGAAAAATGGAAAGAGGAGAGTGGCACCCTTGGAGCACGTAGTGCGTCCTGAAGGGCACGTCGTGTGGTTATTTAATAATTGGATAAACCTAAATGGATTTAGGAAAAATAAAGTGTTAAGGAAGATTTGAAACCTTTCCCTTAAAAACAAATGTCGCCCAGCCTAGGAAAATAAGGTATAGGTCTAAATTTTACTGGTGATAGAATTTTATCTTTTTAATCTCTCTCTCTCTCTCTCTCTCTCTATATATATATATATATATAATAATAATAATAATAATAATAATAATAATAATAATAATAATAATAATAATAATAATAATAATAATAATAATGATAATATTCATTAATCTTATGACAAGAAGGGGGTAAGAAATTAAATTGATTTATTAAATATTTTGGGATAAAATTTAAAAAGGGGAAATAATCGATTTACTTATTATGCTAATTAAAATTTTATTCATTAGAAAGAAAAAGGGAAAAAAAGGGGTAAGTTTCTGCACTTGCCTTTTTGAGTTTAAATAAAAAGGGGAAAGAGGAAAATCTAAAATAATTAGGAAACTAGGAAAAAGCAAGAAACATAAAAAGAAAAGGGAAACAAAAGGAAAAATCTAAAAGTCTAATTTAGTAAGGTATCTAGCATTAAAGAACCTTTTAAATTAAACTGAACTAGTAAATTAATAATGGGGAAAGTCATTAAAACCTGTAAGGGAATTTGGGGGCACCTAGGAGCGATTCTAGGACAGACTCTACGTGGGTGGGGGAAATAAGGGTAATTAATTAATTAAAGAAATTAGTTTTTGGAGGAATGAAGGGGATGTGTGACACATGTACGGGGAGGAATTTTTATGAATTAATTTATTAAACATTAAATAAAATGGGATTTGGGAAAATAAGGGACTTCAAAAATCTATATAATGGAGGGAGGAAAATGATGATGGATCTCTTCCGTTTGCGTAACGTTACACTGCATAAATATCTACTTGAATGACTTAACTTGTGGGAGTTGGGATACCTAGCTCGGTGAGGGGTGATAGCTCGACCTTGCGACGCGAGTTGGGAGCTAGCTGATTCTCTGGATAGTGTGCATGGCCCCTTTGCGCTCGAGGGGCTAATGGAGAAGATGAGTACCCCTAGCATTGGGTGGGAGGTACCGGTGAAGTCTCATTGGTCGACAAATGGGAGTTGCACGAAGCATGCAAGACATCAACTTGGAGCGGGCGATTGGGAAACAATACGTTTTCTTTATTTTTGCATGGTAGATTGTTAGTATGGTTTATGCTTTTAGATATGCATGTTTAATTGGGTAAGGAAATTGATGGTCTTGGCATTCTAGTTGATGACTGAATTTTTCCATAGCCTTTAGCTTGATGATTGATTGAATCCCATGGCCTTCGATTTACGACATGTATTGATTGCCCTTTGGTGTATTGATTTGTGATGATTGTGGTTGTTTTTGACTTTTGCCCCTAGCTCATCAGTCCTCGCTTGAGCAGTCGACCAGGAGCTTGATCTATGGTCACCGCTTCGGTGTTAATAGACCTATGGATCTCAATGCCCTGCTTTTCTGTGCGTGGATGATGAGCGAAGGACGTTCCTGTCAGCCGTCTACCCCCGTTGTTGTCCTTGGTTGATTGTTTTGACTTGCACCTTCTAGGAAATGTACCTCTGCATATGAATTACTTACGTCCTTGTTGGTTTTTCTCTGCACCTTCACTGATAGAATCTCTGCAATCATTTCAATGACTTTTCCCAATGGATCTTGCGTTTCTCTTATTGTTGTCTGTGTTGTATTGGTATCTTGGCAATGGAAAAACAATTTAATTTCCTGTTTGCGTTTTTATATTTGGTATCCTAGAATTGGAAAAACATTTTTTTGTTATTCCTGTCTGCGTTGCATTGGTATCTTGGCAATGGAAAAACGATTTAATTTCCTGTCTACATTTTTATATTTGGTATCCTAGAAATGGAAAAACGTTTTTGGTTATTCCTGTATGCGTTTGCATTGGCATCTTGGCATTGAAAAAGGGAAACCATGTTTTATTTATCCCTCTCTGCGTTGTTTTTGTATTTACCTCAGTGATTTTATAATTGGTATTTGACAATGATTTCAATGGTCATGACTGTGATGTCACCGTTTTACCCTAACCGCCACCCTCTAGATCCTGAGCAGTAGCAAATTTTCGTTGATTTATTGTATAGCTTCGATTTGCAAATATTTTATATGATAGCGAATTGCCTTTAAAATGTGACTTAGTTTGTTGTTTAAATGACCACCATTTTGCCTTTAAAATGTGACTGAGTTTGCTGTTTAAATGACCACCATTTTGCCTTTATAATGTGACTGAGTTTTCTATTTAAATGACCACCATTTTTCCTTTAAAATGTTGATTGAGCTTGTTGTTAATTACCATGTTAATTGCAATGATAAATGCTATATTAATTGCCAGGGCAATTGCTACAACAATGTTAATGGTCAACAATTTCCTTTTTGCTGTTAATTGCCATGTTAATTGCAATGATAAATGCTATATTAATTTCCTTATTAATTGCTAGAACAATTGCTACAACAATGTTAATGGTCAACAATTTCCTTTTTGTTGTTAATTGCCATGTTAATTGCAATGATAAATGCTATATTAATTGCCTTATTAATTTCCAGAACAATTGCTACAACAATGTTAATGGTCAACAATTTCCTTTTTGTTGTTAATTGCCACGTTAAATTCTATATTATTTGCCTTATTAATTTCCATAACAATTGCTACAACAATGTTAATGGTCAGCAAATTCCTTCTTATTGATTAAATGCCATAGCGAGTTAAATGGTTAACAATTTTGTAAATCGCCTTGTTATTGCGCTATTAATTGTTATGTTAACAATCATGTAAATTGCCTTGTTACTGTTATATTAATTGTATGTTAACTAACATGTTAATTGCCTTGTTATTGCTATATTACTTGTTATGACAACAATCATGTAAACTATCTTGTTATTGCTAAATTAATTGTTATGTTAATCATTTTGTTAATTGCCTTGTTATCTGCTATATTAATTATTATGTAACTGCTATGTTAATTGCCTTGTTAAATTGCTACAACGATGTTAATAGTTAGCAGTTTCCTTCTCAATGATAGTAGACAACTAGCATTGTTAGTTTGGTCAATATAGCTAGACTACATGTTGAGATTTAATTGTTCATATGTGTTATAATGGTAGCATTCTACATTAAGATTGTTAATCTTGTTATTTAAGTTAATGGCTAGTTGGATGGAGATTTTGGATTATTATAGCATTGCTCATTTAGGTTGTAATAATGATTAAAATTAGATTGGGGAGTAATGACCAGATTGCCAATTTTAGACTTGCTTACAATTGAGGTTAGATTGTATTTATAATTATAGTTCTAGTATTGATTACTTAGACTTGCTAGATTGATTGTATTAACGTTAATTTAGCGGGTGCATTAATGACTAATTGTAATTTAGACATGCCTCGTTTAGAATGGTAACCCATGTTAAAATAGATTGTAATCGTTGACCAGTTTAGATTGGGTGATTGGTTGGGTCATGGACAAAGTCGTGTCTTGGCTTGTGTCTTCCCTGGTAGTCGTCCCCTGGTGTCTCGTCGAATTGTTGTTGGGTTTGGGAGTGGTTTTCTTATCGGTATTCGGTTCCTAGTGCATCGGATTTTCTAGAGTCCTCGGTCTGGATAACTTATGTTTGCGCCAAGGTTATTAACGCGTCTATCACCTAGGAATGACATGATTCCTGATGAGGGGATCGTGGTGCGCCCTATGGGATAGAGGCGAATGAGATCTTGGTTGGAGTAGGTGTGACCTGTGTGAGTGTTGTCGAGCATTGTAAGTTGCTTTGGCACATGGGTTGAACACCTTCAGGTGTTTGGTTTGTGTGCCTTGAGGTTCTAGTCTTTGTTCATCTAGGCCATTGTGTCGGGATGGGGATGTTGTCCCTTAGCTTGTAGGCGTGGTTGTGTTTGTGTCGGGTGGGTAGTCGTTCCTCCTTATTATTCTGCGCATGTTTTCCCAGTTTCCCTTGTGCTTGTGCGTGGTGTCATAGTAGCCTATTGCCCAGACTGCGTGCTTGCATTCGTCGTCAGTGGTGTGGTTAAACTGTTGTCATCATCGCCTTCTTGCCTAAAAACAAAAAAATAATTTCACTTCTGCTTCGCTTGTTTTCGTAACGATGGGGTCGTTATATGTGGTATCAGACTGGGTTCAACCCGTGACTTGGGATCACTACAAATTTCGTTGATATTATTTGATTATAATGTTGCTAATTAAGTTGAATTGTATTCATGCAGGTAATCATGGTTAGAAGACGTCGTCGAGGCAGATGAAGAGGTGCTAGGGTAGGAGGCGCGACGCCTCCAGTAGCATCCATGCTTGAGGGGTATAACCCCCAGGGAGACAAACAGGTTGTCGGGTAGGAGCAGATAGTAGTGGGTGATGTGGTTGGAATGATGAGATCTTTTCAGTGCATGTCTGAGGCCCTGATCAACCGTTTGGACAGAGAGGAGGCCAGGGCACCGACACCCCCTGAGGGTCCACCGCGCGCTCCAGTTGGTACTGGTAGAATTCACCGTGAACTCGATAAGGTCAAATTTCCTGAGTTCTTTGGTGCTCTAGATGGCGCAGCCGCCGAGGGATGGTTGGAATATGGCGATGTGCTTTGCGCTTCCTGACTATACTTCCAACATGAAGGTCTGCATGGCGGTATTTCAACTAAAGGGGAGTGCTCTTCTATGGTGGAAGACGCTCCTACTGTAGCTGAACATGGCCGTCGAAGACATGCCATGGGAACTGTTCGAGGAACAGTTCTGAGAGAGGTACCTTTCAGAGGAATTCATTGAGCATCAACTCAATGAGTTCAATGCCTTACGATAGGGTGGTCGTACGATGCCCAAGTACGAGGTCCATTTTATGGAGCTACTTTGGTATGATCCACATCTTAATACTGAGAAACTCAAGGTCAATAGGTTCATGTTTGGCCTTATTGGCAGATTACGTGCAAAGGTTAGGATTCTGATGCCTCAACCCTGCATGATGTCGTCCAGAAGGCACTCATAACAGAGGAGGAGCTCATCAATGGGGGTAAGAGAAGGACTCTAGCGAGACCAGCAGGGCAGGTGTCATATGGTGCACAACAACATCAGACACCAGCCAGACATACGCCGAGATATCGTGGCTTCCAGAGGGGATCCACTTTCACTACACCTCGACGATCGACGCGTCAGTAGCGGACACCTTATTAGGGACCACAAAATTAGCAGGAACGTCGACCACAACAACAACAATTTAGGCCTGTTCGAAAAAACAGACCAGGATTCCAGGCTGGTGGGATGTCATCTTCTACTTCGGGTACCAGGGGTATTGGACCGAAGAAGGGGTGTTGGACGTGTGGGGAGACACACTACCAATGCGAATGCCCTATGGAGAGGACTAGAGCATCAAGATCAACTGGACCCACTACCATGGGAGATATGGGCAAGGCCCATCAGATTCATGTAATGTTGAATAACCGCCAGGAAGAGAACCAATCGACTGTGCTCAAGATGTCAGGTACCGTTGCTGACCAGACCCTTAGTATTTTGATAGATCCCGGTGCTACCGAGAGTTTCATTTCTGGTGCAGTGCTAAAAAGGATTAAGGTAAAGGCAGTCGAATAAGACGAGTTTAACTTCGTAGAGATGGCTTCTGGAGTCAAACAGAAGGTTGGAGGAAAGGTTACGGGCTGTACCCTTAACCTGGGAGAGTTTGTCACCAGGGCCAACCTGTACATCACAATCTTAGGATATTATGATGTCGTTATTGGTATGGACTGGTTGGAATTGCATGAGGCGATACTCAATTGTAAGACAAAATAGTTGAGCTTGGTCGATGACAAGGGACAGAGACATGTGATTATATGAAGGAACCAAGAAGTTTCCCTGAGGTTCATTTCTTCCTTACAACTACAAAAGAGCATGCAAAAGGGGTGCAAGCTTTATGCGATCCTTGCGTTAAACGAGAAGGGAGTAGCGGAAGGTCTAGAAGACCTTCCGATGGTGAGAGAGTTTGCAGACATCTTTTCGGAGGAGTCACCTGGGATGCCACCAGAGATGGAATTGGAGTTTACTATAGACCTAAAACTGGGAACTGAACCAATAACTAGAATGCCTTATCGAATGTCGACCCTAGAGTTACAAGAGTTGAGAATGCAACTGAAGGAATTGTTGGACCTGGGAATGATACGTCCAAGTGTGTCACCGTGGGGTGCACCTATTATTTTCATATGAAATAAGGATGGTTCGTGGAGGCTCTGTAAAGACTATCGTCGATTGAACAAGGAAATGATCAAGAATCAGTATTCATTGCCGAGGATAGATGACCTGTTTGATCAGATGAAGGGTGCGACAATGTTCTCAAAGATCGATTTGCGATCAGGGTATCACTAGTTATAGATCAAGGAGGATGATTTCCCTAAGACTTCCTTTAAGATGGGGTTTGGACATTACGAGTTTACTGTTTTACCGTTTGGACTGACAAATTCCCTATTGGTATTTATGAGTTTGATGAACGGGGTGTTCCACGAGTACTTGGACAAGTTCGTCCAAGTATTCATTGACAATATTTTGATTTACTTTCGGACGACGGAGGAGCATGACGAGCACTTACGCTTGGTAATACCGTGTTTGCAAGAGCACAAATTGTATGGGAAGTTGTCCAAATACTCTTTTTATCAATCGAAGATTCACTACTTAGGGCATGTCATCTCCGGCGAATGTATCATCGTGGATCCAGCAAAGGTCAAGGCTATTATGGAATGGCCTACGCTGACGAATGTCCCAGAAGTGCGTAGTTTCATTGGTTTAGTAGGATACTATCGACGGTTCATCAAGGGAATTTCAAAGATAGAAAATCCGATCATGGAATTGCAGAAGAAAAACAAGAATTTTGTTTGGACTGAGAAATGCGCGGAAGCATTTTGGAGGCTCAAGGAGCTGTTGAAAACACCACCAATACTAAAGGTCCCTGACATGAATGTGGATTTCTTGGTATGCACTGACGCATCCAAGGAAGGCTTAGGTGGAGTCTTGATGCAAGATGGACGAGTGATTTCTTACATATCGAGGAAACTGAGAAGGCACGAGGAGAACTACACAACACACGATTTGGAGTTGTTAGCCATTGTATATGCCTTGAAGGTTTGGAGACACTACCTTGTTGGGTGAAATTTGAACTAAATATGGACCACTGTGGACTACAACACATATTTATGCAAAGCGACCTGAACGCGCGACAACGGCTTTGGTCGGAATTTATTAGCGAGTACGACTTCGAGATTACCCACATAAAAGGAACAGTGAACTGAGTGGCAAATGCATTGAGTCAGAGACCACGCATCTTTTCAGCGTTGCCTCTTCAGACGAATCTATGTGAAACGATTCTAACTTTACAGTGTGACGATGAATGGTACAAAGACGTCGAGGGTTTTATCGGACAAAACACAATGATGGTACCAAGATTTGTAGGATTTACATTTGATGACGATGGTTTATTGAGGTTTAAAAATTGGATTTATGTACCACCGAATAACGAGTTGAGGAGCTTGATCCTAAGCGAGGCTCATAGAGAAGTTTACATGGCTCACCTGGGATTCACGAAGATGAGGGTATACCTTAAACCCTTATTCTTCTGGAAGGGAATGAAGGAAGACATAGTAAACTATGTGGCTAGATGTCTAGAATGTTAGCAGGTAAGGGCTGCACATAGCCATCTAGAAAGATTACTACAACCACACGCTATTACGGAATCGAAATGGGAGGTTATTTTGATGGATTTTATTGTTGGATTGCCATTGATGACAAGGAGACATGACTCAATTTTCGTAGTAGTAGACACTTTGATGAAGAGTGCTCACTTTATTCCTGTGCGTACGACATATTAGGCACCTGACATAGCTAGAGTTTTCATCAGTGAGATTGTGAGGCTGCATGGCGTTCCTAAGAGGATTATATCTGATCGGGGATCGATGTTTACTAGACGTTTTTGGACAAGTTTTCAAGAGGCCTTGGGAACCCAACTTAACTTCAGTACTACGTATCACCTAGAGATTGACGACCAGACTAAATGAACGAACTAGACCTTGGAGGACATGTTGTGTATGTACGTGATGGACCAACAAAAGTGTTGGGAAGAATTCTTTCCACTGGTGGAATTCACTTATAACAATAGTTACCAAAGAACCTTTAAGATGGTGCCTTTCGAGTTTCTTTATAGGCGATTGTGTCAGATCCCTTTGAGTTGGGATTGGCTTGAGGATAGGGTCATAGTGGGACCAAAAGCGATCCAAGAAATTGAGGAGAAAATGCAAACAATAAGACAAAGGATTAAAGAAGCGCAGGATCGACAAAAGAGTTATGCCGATGCGCACCGTGTCGATTGTAATTACGAGGTCGGCGATCGATTGTTCTTGCGGGTAAAATTGCATAAGAGTTCGATCAATTTTGGAAAGGGAGCTAAAATGTCTCCTAGGTTCATGGGACCTTTTGAGATCGTGGAAAGAAAGGGGCCCGTGGCCTATCGACTAGCCTTGCCTAATTCCTTGAGGCGTATGCATGATGTTTTTCATGTATTTGTTTTGAGACATTATATTAGTGATCCTACACATGTTATTTACATGAGTTCCTTGTAGGTATTATACGAGGGCACGCTCACTACTGAGCCGATACACATCTTGGATCATCGCATTCGACAACTATGATGTCAAATGGTAGATTAGGTCAAGGTCCAATGGGAAAACTATAGTCCCCACTCGACGACCTGTGAGGACGCATATGATATGCGCCAATAGTTTCTAGTTTTGTTTGATATATAGACTTATGATACTGTGATACACATTATTTCGACACTTATACTGTGAAACTTTGGGATGAAGTTTAGACCAAGAGGGGGTGTATGTAACATCCCACTCTTGCGCACTGAGAGAACTTATTCTTTCAGGACACTTGCTTGCAAGTGATCCGGATTATTATGCTATTAAAACATTTGATTTTGATTATGAGGCGTTATGGGTTGATGTCATGTTGTTTTGCTGCATTGACATAGACAAGTGCTATTGACTCGGTTTTACTGAGTGTGCAGGATTTCAGACCTCGAGGATGCAAAGGCATCGATGGAACCCCTTGGACTCCGGATCGAGTCAGGGAGTGAACTAATGGGGTTTGATTGTTTTATATGTGATATTAGTGCATATGATTAGATGATATGATATGGATATATTTCTAACATAATTTGTTGATGATGCAGGCTAACGATAGCTTGCCGACCAGACTCACATGTGAAGTAGAGGGGTCACGCATGACTACCAGAGATGTTGAGGGAGAGGTGTGGACAACAACCTTGCCACAACCTAATAGAACTCCCGTTGTGGCTTGAACTGTAGGTTAACGATTACCTAGTTTGAGAAGACCCACGATGCCATGAGGGCTGACTGTGACAATCGCTCACGATGATTCTAAGGGGCGCACAATAAGGCAGGGGCCTTATTCCTTAGAGGCCCTTAGTCTCCCACAAGATCACCTGGTGGAGTATTGACTCCAGGGGTTTTTGATGTCTACCAAGTCAGGGAAGAGGCGAGTGGCACCCTTGGAGCATGTGGTGTGTCTTGAAGGGCACATCGGGCAAGAAAAATGGAAAGAGGCGAGTGGCACCCTTGGAGCCCGTGGTGTGTCTTGAAGGGCATGTCACACAAGAAAAATGGAAAGAGGCAAGTGACACCCTTGGAGCACGTGGTGCATCCTGAAGGGCACGTCGTGCAAGAAAAATGGAAAGAGGGGAGTGGCACCCTTGGAGCACGTAGTGCATCCTGAAGGGAACATCGCATGGTTATTTAATAATTGTATAAACCTAGATGGATTTAGGAAAAATAAAGTGTTAATGAATATTTGAAACCTTTCCCTTAAAAAATAAATGTCGCCCAACCTAGGAAAATAAGGTCTAGGTCTAAATTTTACTGTGATACAATTTTATCTTTATATATATATATATATATATATATATATATATATATATATATATATANAAGGGGGTAAGAAATTAAATTGATTTATAAAATATTTTGGGATAAAATTTAAAAAGGGGAAATAATTGATTTACTTATTATGCTAATTAAAATTTTATTCATTAGAAAGAAAAAGGGAAAAGGGGGTAAGTTTCTGCACTTGCCTTTTTGAGTTTAAATAAAAAGGGGAAAGAGGGAAATCTAAAATAATTAGGAAACTAGGAAAAAACAAGAAACATAAAAATAAAAGGGAAACAAAAGGAAAAATATGAAAGTCTAACTTAGTAAGGTATATAGCATTAAAGAACCTTTTAAACTAAACTAAACTAGTAAATTAATAATGGGGAAAGTCATTAAAACCTGTAAGGGAATTTGGGGACACCTAGGAGCGATTCTAGGAGTGACTCTAGGTGGGTGGGGGAAATAAGGGTAATTAATTAATTAAAGAAATTTGTTTTTGGAGGAATGAAGGGGATAGGTGACACATGTATGAGGAGGAATTTTTATGAATTAATTTATTAAACATTAAATAAAATGGGATTTGGGAAAATAAGGGACTTCGAAACTCTATATAATGGAGGGAGGAAAATGATGATGGATCTCTTTTGTTTGCATAACGTTACACTGAAAAAATATCTACTTGACTGAATTAGCTTGTGGGAGTTAGGATACCCATCTCGGTGAGGAGTGGTAGCTCGGCCTTGCGAGGCAAGTTGGGAGCTAGATGATTCTCTGGGTAATGTGCGTGGCCCCTTTGCGGCTCGAGGGGCTAAGGGGGAAGAAGAGTATCCCTAGCGTTGGCTAGGAGGTACCGGTGAAGTCTCATTGGTCAGCAAGCGGGATTTGCATGAAGCGCGCGGGACATCAACTTAGAGAGGGTGAGTGGGCAACGATACATTTTCTTTATTTTTGCATGGTATATTGTTAGTATGGTTTATGCTTTTAGATATGCATGTTTAATTGGTTTAGGAAATTGATGGTCTTGGCATTCTAGTTGATGACTGAATTTTTCCATATCCTTTAGCTCGATGATTGATTGACTCCCATGGCCTTCGATTTCTAGCATGTCTTGACCGCCCTTTGGTGTATTGATTTGTGATGATTGTGTTTGTTTTTTCCTTTCGCCCCTAGCTCATCAGTCGTTGCCTGAGCAGTCGACCAGGAGCCTGATCTATGGTCATCGCTTCGGCGTTAATAGACCTATGGATCTCAATGCCCTGCTTTTCTGTGCATGGATGATGAGCAAAGGACGTTCCTGTCAGACATCTACCCCCGTTGTTGTCCTTGGATGATTGTTTTGACTTGCGCCTTCTAGCAAATGTAGCTCTGCGTATGGATTTCTTGCGTCCTTGTTGGATTTTCTATATGCCTTGGCTGATAGAATCTATGCGATCATTTCAATGACTTTCCCCAATGGATCTTGCATTTATCTTACTGCTATTTGCATTGTATTGGTATCGTAGAATTGGAAAAACATTTTTTTGTTATTCCTGTCTGCGTTGCATTGGTATCCTGGCAATGGAAAAATGATTTAATTTTCTGTTTGTGTTTTTATATTTGGTATCCTAGAAATAGAAAAACGTTTTTGGTTATTCCTGTATGCGTTTGCATTGGCATCCTAGCATTGAAAAAGGGAAACCACATTTTATTTATCCCTCTCTGCATTGTTTTTGTATTTACCTCAGTGCTTTTATAATCGGTACTTGACAGGGATTGCGATGGTCATGACTGTGATGTCACCGTTTTACCCTGACCACCACCCTCTAGATCCTGAGCAGTAGCAAATTTTCGTTGATTTCTTGTATAGCTTCGATTTTGAAAATCTTTTATATGATAGTGAATTGCCTTTAAAACATGACTGATTTTTCTATTTAAATGACCAACATTTTGCCTTTAAAACATGACTGAGTTTGCTGTTTAAATGACCACCATTTTTCCTTTAAAACGTGACTGAGTTTGCTTTTTAAATGACCACCATTTTGCCTTTAAAACATGACTGAGTTTGTTGTTTAAATGACCACCATTTTGCCTTTAAAATGTTGACTGAGATTGCTGTTAATTACCATGTTAATTGCAATGATAAATGCTATATTAATTGCCTTATTAATTGCCAGAACAATTGCTAGAACAATGTTAATGGTCAACAGTTTCCTTTTTGCTGTTAATTCCCATGTTAATTGCAATGATAAATGCTATATTAATTGCCTTATTAATTGCCATAACAATTGCTACAACAATGTTAATGGTCAACAGTTTCCTTTTTGCTATTAATTGCCATGTTAATTGCAATGATAAATGCTATATTAATTGCCAGAACAATTGCTACAACAATGTTAATGGTCAACAATTTCCTTTTTGTTGTTAATTGTCATGTTAATTGCAATGTTAAATGTTATATTATTTTCCTTATTAATTGTCAGAACAATTGCTACAACAATGTTAATGGTCAACAGATTCCTTCTTATTGATTAAATGCCACAACGAGCTAACTGGTTAACAGTTTTGTAAATCGCCTTGTTATTGCACTATTAATTGTTATGTTAACAATTGTGTAAATTGCCTTGTTACTGTTATATTAATTGTATGTCAACTAACATGTTAATTGCCTTGTTATTGCTATATTACTTGTTATGACAACAATCATGTAAACTATCTTGTTATTGCTAAATTAATTGTTATGTTAATCATTATGTTAATTGCCTTGTTAACTGCTATATTAATTGTTATGTAACTACTATGTTAATTGCCTTGTTAAATTGCTACAACGATGTTAATAGTTAGCAGTTTCCTTCTTAATGATAGTAGACAACTAGCATTGTTAGTTCGGTCAATATAACTAGACTACATGTTGAGATTCAATTGTTCATAAGTGTTATAATGGTAGCATTCTACATTAAGATTGTTAATCTTGTTATTTAAGGTAATGGCTAGTTGGATGGAGATTTTGGATTATTATAGCATTGTCCATTTAGGTTGTAATAATGATTAAAATTAGATTGGGGGGTAAAGATTAGATTGCCAATTTTAGACTTTCTTACAATTAAGGTTAGATTGTATTTATAATTATAGTTCTAGTATTGATTACTTAGACTTGCTAGATTGATTGTATTAACGCTAATTTAGTGGGTGCATTAATGACTAATTGTAATTTAGACGTGCCCCATTTAGAATGGCATCCCATGTTAAAATAGATTGTAATCGTTGACCAGTTTAGACTGGGTGATTGGTTGGGTCGTCGACGAAGTCGTGTCTTCCCTGGTAGTTGTTCCCTAGTGTCTCGTCGACTTGTTGTTGGGTTTGGGCATGGTTTTCTTATCGGTATTCGGTTCCCAGCGCATCCGATTTTCTAGAGTCCTTGGTCTGGATATCTTATGTTTGCGCCAAGGTTATTGACGAGTCTATCACCTGGGAATGGCATGATTCCTGATGAGGGGATCGTGATGCACCTTGTGGGATAGAGGCGAATGAGGTCTTGGCCGGAGTAGGTGCGACCTGTGTGAGTGATGTTGAGCATTGCAAGTTTCTTTGGCACATGGGTTGAACACCTTCAAGCATTTGGTTCATGCGCCTTGAGGTTCTAGTATTTGTTCGTCTAGGCCGTTGTGTCATGACGGGGATGTTGCCCCTTAGCTTGTAGTTGTGGTCGTGTTTGTGTCTGGCGGGTAGTCGTTCCTCCTTGTTATTCTGTGCACGTTTTCCCAGTTTCCCTTTTGCGTGTGTGTGGTGTCATAGTAGCCTGTTTCCCGGACAACATACTTGCATTTGTCGTTAGTGGTGTGGTTAAACTATTGTCGTCATCTCCTTCTTGCCTAAAACAAAAAAAGATATTACTTTTGCTTCTCTTTTTGTCATAACGATGGGGTCGTTATAGGAACTTCCTAGGCTACAACATTGGTATTCAAACCATGGTTGTCTATTGCTAGAAACACTAACAATGAATGACATAATTAGCTATCTTGAGGTTTCTCTTTTCCTCCCTTCTAAATAATTTTACTCGTTAGGAATTCATGTTCAACTAAGACACCTTAATCCTCATCATTTTTACTTCACATGGCATTTTCTCTTAGTTGTTAATGCAGGGAAAAAAAAAGAAGCAATTCTTGTGGCATATATGAGGCTTGGATTGATCAGAATGTTCATAATGCTTGAAATTATAAGCCCTACACATTGAAATTGTCATAATGCTACATATGTTGGCTTGCAATCAAAAGAGATTGAAGCCCCTTTGGTTTTTGTTTTAAATGTATCATGAAAAATCCAATGACAATGATTTAATTGAATGGGAAACTCATAAATTTGTTCGAAAATACATATATTCCAATAGAGGATGAACACATTTAGTAACCACTCACACAACTAGATCAAATATCAACACACTGACATTTTCACGTGGTAAAACCCCCGTGAGGAAACATCCATGGCCCCAACCAACCTGACCACTTGAGAAAATTTATTAATGAAAAAGAAAAAATATTATAGATAGTTTCTCACAGTCATCATCAACAAATGACCTATTGACGCTTGAATTCGTCAGGACCGAAACGGAAACCTCATGAGGACATTAGTCCCCCTTCAGTTTTAGAGAGGTGGTTCTCCTCTTTGGCTAAAAGATATATCTTTGAATATCTTGGAGTAGGGAGAGTGCTAGAAAACAAACCCCAAATATTTATTTCTTGGATTTAAATGAAAATGGTTCTTTAAATAACCCAATATGATATTTATGTGCAACAAAGGTCTTTTTACAATGGGAAAATATTGAAGGAGGGATTCAACATCCAAATTAAATTGTGATAAACATCACACACAATCTTCTTAATAATATATAAATGCATCCATATCTTCTTCATAGGAGAGAATGATTTGATCATCTCAAAGAATTTTAACAGAGTACGTCAATCAAGATCAAAAATGAATTTGATAGGTCGACCTCAAATACCTCATAATTAAAACTCAAAGTTACAATATATAGTTAAGATCAACCCCAAAGAAATTCTTTGTGGAGTTTTATTAATGAAATATGTTCATTACAAAATGTTTGACAAACATATATGTGGCTGCAAATACTCCATGATCATATAATAAAATATCTCAGAAGAATATAAGAAGAACACTCAACAACTCAGCCTTGTGTCCAACTCCGAGATTCAAGCATAAGACTATTAGAAGCTTGATTGTGTATCCATGTTTGTATCTTATTCTTCCTCTAATCTTCTGCCCTGCCCTTTTGACAATATTTATTCTTGAACCTTTGATGAAACCTCTCTTCTCTTTTTAAGAAGATATTTTCTAACTACCTGAGTAGTTAGGGTTTTCTTTCTCTCTTGAAATTCTTGTACAAGTTTCTTCTTGAAACATTCCCTTTAATCAATTTCTCCTTCATTCCTCATTAATGAATTCACATCATTAATACAAATATATTGAAAGTGGACCCCTCTCCTTTTTTAATAAAATTTTAAAATAAACTTTTATTTTCACAATTTAATTAATTTCCCATTAAAATAGGATGACTGTAATTTAATTTTCTAGAAGTGAATACCAACTTTTTAACCATGTAAACCACTTCTGATGATCTCTTCATCATCTCAGATTTCCAACAATATAACGTTTGTGCAAATCCATCGTTTGGATCTCAAGATATGAGCTCGTGAAGTTGAGTTGTCATGCATGCCCATTAAAAATGCAACTGAATGATATTTTAATTTCTGAGAAAAATGTAGCAACTTTCAACACTTTAAACCTATACCACCATATTCGACATTGAAATATCTTTCCAATGGTATAAATTTTGCACAATTCTGACACTCGAAGCTCAATATATAACCTTTGCAAGATCATGACTCAGCCATCGTCGATCAAGTTTGATTGCTAAATGTGTACCCTTGATTTAATTTTGACCTCCTTTGTTGAATTTCAAATTTTCTTCATTATTCTTTTCCCACATGTATGAGAATAAAAGAGTCTTAGTGGTATGTAATGTTAAGTGTAACATACACTTGACAAGAAATAAAGAAGAGAGGAGACTATGGAGCTTGGAGGATTCGACCCTTGGAAAATTGTTGAATATAATAATATTTTTGCATGCCCAGTCAACCACCAATATGCCCAATCAACAATGATGATTCACCCAACCAAATGTTGCCACATGTCATCACTCGATAGGACAACAGTCTGCCAATAAGAATCTGCCATATGCCATCCAATAAAATCACGCCATGTGTCACTTTTTTGTATGCTGTCACATGTCTCCATTAATTAATTGCCATGTGGCACCATCCATTTAACTGCCATGTGTCACTTGGAGATATTCCTCATAGAAATTAGGATAGGAAAATTATTATTAAAATAATATGGTTACGTGAATGCAAAGGTAAGTGAGGAAGTCACCCCTGATAATACATAGTAACAAATGAGTGTGAAAAATTCTAAGTGTAGGTGTGTAATGATCCCAAGCCATTATGCAAGGATCATCACGGTTTTGGTGTCTTTTTAGAACTTTTTTCTGGTTGTGGTATTTCATCAAACAATTTGTTGATCTATTTGTTTAGATGCATTTATATGTGTGTATGCAACAAATAACAGAAAGAGATAACCATGGAACATACCTCAACCATATGCAATAAGATAGACAATCCAAAACATCTCAAATCTTCTTTATCCATAAAATAGAGAAACTTGCTACAATGAAGATGCCAATCTGGAATGCTCAACAGATGGCCAAGAAGACAGACAATAGATAAGAGCTGCTAGAAAATGCTCCTGCTAATACAAAAGATGCCTCCAAAGGCTAAATAAGAAATGAAGATCAATACAAGCAGATCTGAATGCCAAACTCTCCAGCTGAAGAATGCCACGCTCTAATAGAAGGCTGAAACCCTCAATAACTCGGCCCTACTGCCAAAAGTGTCCAATCACCCTAAGAAATATGCCAAATGATAGATCGGGTGATGGTAAGAACAATCCAGGTGCCCAAATCTCCAAGATCCCTCTCAATCTCTGTAGATCTAAAATCCCCCACTGAATGGTGCGCCCCACTAGATGACTGAAGCCCTAGATAACTCGGCCCTGCTGAAGGAGGCCTCCAAATGCTCTGAAACTCTCCAGAAATATAGATCGGGACACTGCGAGTCACTATATGAAGTATCAGGGTCAGATCTGAAGTGTAACCCCTCCAAACGAACTAGATCTGGATCTCAAAAATGCCCTCCTCTTCAATTCGCCCCACTGCTCAAGAAATAATCTAAGCCATAAAACTATCTCAGAAAGCACTAGATTTGATGTCCAAGGCCCTGTAATGAAAACCCAAGTGATAGAATCCTCAACGACCCTGCCAATATCCTATAGATAATCTCTCTCCAAGGATGGTGTGCCCCCCTTGCTGGAAACCCCCAATGGTGCACCCTCCTCCTCTTCATGTGCCCGTGGCTGTGTAGAACCTCCTGCGCTGATGTAGATCTGACTAGAATGGTGTGGGAGAGTATTGCATCTTCGAGACCAAGCTTGGGACAAGCTAGGTGGAATATTTCACCACCGAATCGTCCTCTAGTGTTTGTTAAGTCAAAACCCTCAAAACCCCCAAGAGATGGGCTCACTAGCTAAAGCCAGATATCAAACTGATAAACATACATGAATCCATGAGAAGAGGCCCTTGCCTTTCCTTTATACTTTTGGCTCACCTTGTCCCTCCAAAGTGATTTTCATTTTATTAATATTTAATTAATTAATTAAATCACTTTAATTAATTAATTAACCTTTTTACCTTTGAAAATCTCCTTATCTCTCCTTGTGGCTTTCCTAGCCACTGAAAGTCACTTCTAGCCATCCCATCCTATAGTGTTGCTCCTCCTGATTCCAATGAGCTATTACACTGAGAGGTTCCTCCAAGTAATGTGCCCAAAATGACCTCTTTAGTGAATTTCATTGACTTATAGCTCAAAATAGTCAAAATCATGGAAATCGTCGGAATGCAACGGAACCAAAGACAACCTGTGAGGAATGGCTCATAATGATGGAATATGATGAGAAATGCATGTTGGACCCCACAATTCCCCTCAAATACCCCTGTACTCGCTATAACATCCATCTGGCTACTCTGGTCAACATAAATCTCTGCATTGTGATGATGTTCGAAAGTGGGGACATTACAATCCTCCCTACTAGAAAATTGCTTGTCCTCAAGCAATAACCGAATCCCATCAAGTATAATGCCAGGATCCCATTTCCACATGTGGGTTACATAGTAGAACCCATCCAAAGTTGAATAATCACACATGTTGCCCCCTGGGTCCCATATCAAGTCATGAACTGATAGCCCCTGAGATGTATAATCCTGAAATACACCAACTCCATGAGTCTCCTGTGCCTGACACATGGCCTCATCCCTGAGTGATTCCATCCTCCTAGTCTCTACCAAGATCTACATGTCCTCCGTCAACTGCACATACTGATGCCCAACCGAGGTGATGCAAGACCTCCGTGAGGCACCTGCAAGCTATGCACTCCTCTCAACACTGAAGCTCAATGGAAAGTTAGAATAACTTTCCCCTGCAATGGTCCACTCTCCCTTGTCGGTCAATGATCTGCTCAATCCTGCAATCCTTGGGTCCCATGCTAACCTCTGTCAAATATCCTCATGCTGACACTGCACTACTCCAACCATGACTGTCTTCCCCTGCATACATCCTAAACCCTCCTCTCCTGGGTCCTCCTGCTGAAATACCTGTGACCATTCGACCTGTTGCCCATAAACTGTATCAGTGAAGACACCTCTGTAGAAGAAGTACCTGTCCAAACATCTCCATGCCCTATCATGATGATCAAGTGGAAGAAAAGGTCTTGCCCTATAAGACAAGTACCTACAGACCCACTCCAAACCAAACCAAGGTGGAGTGTGTGGCTCTCTAGTGCAACCTGGGTCAACATGAGCATCGTGCTAAAAAAATGGACTCCTGGGTCCCATGGAAAACTTGGAAGTTTATCACTTCCAATTTCCTCTAACTGCTCATGTGTGAGGCTAATCACTGTCAGAAGCCCTCTGTGCTCATATATCATCACCTGGTCTATGATGCTCACCATCATGCACCAAGTCTCAACTATCTGTCTAACATGGTCCACCTATGACCTGCTGTATGCTATTAAAGTAATCCTATCATGAAGTCTCAGCCTACTCACTCTCCATGCCCTCAACCACGACCTATCCCTCCTCATGCTATTGTCTATGATAAAAGTGTCAGGACGGGCTAATAGAAACATCTGCAGCTGACTGTAGGACTGAAAGGCATCACATGCTTTGGTCAATCCTAAGGATTCGACCAAAAGCTCGTCCATCAGTATCCATGATAATTTCTCACCTGTAGTCATCACTAAACCCTAATCATCAGGTACAATCAGAAGCAACTCCTCCAACTGCTAGTAAACCACTCTCCATCTCCCCTCACCCAGGCGACTGCTAAAATGGTGAAGGTGAGGTCTCAAAATCATATACTGCTGCAAAGGAGTGGCACCTTCATGCTCCCCTAAGTGTGTCTCCTCCTTGCCAGGTAGTACACCCCTCTGAATCCCACCATACATCTCAACATGTCTCTGTGAGCTATCCCTCATCATTGTATGCTCCGTCATACTCTTTTCATCTCCCGCAAACTCATGCTACATCACAGATCCTAGGCGTACGGTTGGATCAATATCTATATGGAGATCAACCACTCCCAAGACACAAATGGAAGTGTCCCCCATCAACTGGTGCTCCTCTACTAGATCATCAACATCCTCTGTCAACATGACTCACTGATACATCTGAGTGTCCACTAAGACAGATGAAGTGGATCTATGATGGATCTCCTCAGGAGACTCATATGTCCTAGACTCTGATTCTTGAAGGGTGGTCCGTGTGCCTCTCAAGAATCCCCTAGTGCTCTCCAACTACTAACTAAGTCGGTCCATCTCCAACTTCTGCTCCCTCAGAGCCTCATGATACATCTCACCAACCCTCAGTAGATACTCCTTGTCTATCAACAACTGCTGGTAGTCATTCCTCATCATAGATACTCTCTCCTGGAGAGTGTGAAAATCATCCATGGAAATCCCTCCATCTGAGCTACCCTGTGCCACTGATGCTCTCCAACCATAATCTCCATCACTGCATGCATGTCATCAATACGTCTAGTGGCTGCCCTGATCATAGCCTCACTAACTCCCAACTGTGCTGCTAAGTGGTGTAGCTACTGATCATGGTCATACTGAGGTGCCATATAAGACCCCTCACTGCTAGTGTCAGTCCTGCTAGTGCCAACTCTAGAATCCCCAAAAACACCCTCTGCATAAGATGACGTGCCGAACTATCCATTGTCTACCGTGTTGTTGGGTACTCTTGTATGCCACTGCATCCCATCACTAGATGCCATCTCCCCTTGACTCCCACTGTATCCTGTATGAGTAGTTGTATCCTCCTGTGCACTCATCCTGCTACTATCATCTGCACCTGAATTCCATAGAGATGTATCCAGACATGTGCTATGGTCATCCTGACTGCTAAAAAGTGCATCCTCATCAATGAAGACCGATCATGGGAGTAAGTGCTCCATCAACCTGTCAGCCTCTGCAATTTTCTCAACTAATGGAGTCTCCAATAGCTGTGACTCAATCTCCTCAAGTTGATCTATATGTGTAAGGTCAACTGCCTGTACGTCCTGTACCTCCTCCTGGATCTGTGGGTCTACTTGTCCATGGTGTGCATCCCTCACACTAGGCTCATCCATCCTACCTGACGTGCCACTAATCTCCTCATGTGACGTGGCTATCATGGGTGTCTGAACATGTGATAGATGTGTCACGACCCCCATAGGAAGCTCATCATCTCTAGGTGCTAACATGTGTGACTCCTCACTAGTGTCACTACTCTGATAAGGCATAAGGTCATCAAGGGTATGTGACATGTCTGCTGAGACAGTGGTGCTATCGACCTATCCATCCAACTGCCTATCCACTACACAAGGGCCATCATCCTCCTCAAGCGTGCAAGCACCGCTAGCCTCTGTGCAAGAGTCATCATCACTATCCTCTGAGGTAGAGTCACTATCACTAGCCTCTGTGCAAGAGTCACTATCATCATCCGATTGCTTTGAATCCTCATCATCATGATCATAGTGTACCTCAATGATATGCTTCTTACCCTTACCCCTACACCTATGATCTGGTTCCCAAGGCACCTTGCAACTGTAGCAAAGTTGCATGCTCCTAATGGGTTTGTGGTTTCTCCGTGCTTCCTCCCATGCCATGTATTCCATTGCCTTATTGAACCAGAATGTAATCTCATCTGTGCTCCACCCGAGATTTTTCATGGATAAATACTGTTGGAATGTTACTTGAGCCCTAGTTTCCTCACTAAGGTCATAGAAATATTCCCATCTATGATGTAAAGTCTCTCTAGAAAAATCCCTAATATTCATCTCTTCTTATGGAGGACCCCTCTATGGCTCTGCATACATGTGATAATTCACACTGGCTGGCAGGAATCTAAGCTCTGATACCACTGTAATGATCCCAAGTCATTATGCAAGGATCATATTGGTTTTGGTGTCTTTTTAGAACTTTTTTCTGGTTGTGGTATTTCGTCAAACAGTTTGCTGATCTATTTGTTTAGATGAATTTATATGTGTGTATGCAACAAATAACATAAATAGATAACCATGGAACATACTTCAACCATATGCAATAAGATAGACAAGCCAAAACATCTCAAATCTTCTTTATTCATAAAATAGAGAAACCTGCTACAATGAAGATGCCAATTTGGAATGCTCAACAGATGGCCAAGAAGATAGACAATAGATAAGAGCTGCTACAAAATGCTCCCGCTAATACAAAAGATGCCTCCAAAGGCCGAATAAGAAATGAATATCAATACAAGCAGATCTGAATGCCAAACTCTCCAGTTGAAGAATGCCACGCTCCAATAGAAGGCTGAAACCCTCAATAACTCGGCCCTGCTGCCAAAAGTGTCCAATCAACCTAAGAAATATGCCAACTGATAGATCAGGTGATGGTAAGAACAATCCAGGTGCCCAAATCTCCAAGATCCCTCTCAATCTCTATAGATCTGAAATCCCCCACTGAATGGTGCACCCCACTAGATGACTGAAGCCCTAGATAATTCGGCACTGCTGAAGGAGGCCTCCAAATGCTTTGAAACTCTCCAGAAATATAGATCGGGACACTGCGAGTCACTAGATGAAGTCTCAGGGTCAGATCTGAAGTGTAACCCCTCCAAACGAACTAGATCTGGATCTCAAAAACGCCCTCCTTCTCTTCAATTCGCCCCACTACTCAAGAAATAATCTGAGCCATAAAACTATCTCAGAAAGAACTAGATCTGATGTCCAAGGCCCTGTAATGAAAACCCAAGTGATAGAATCCTCAACGGCCCTGCCAATCTCCTACAACGAATATCTCTCCAAGGATGGTGCGCCCCCCTTGCCAGAAACCCCCAATGGTGCACCCTCCTCCTCTTTTTGTGCCTGTGGCTGTGTAGAACCTCCTGCACTAATGTAGATCTAACTATAATGGTGTGGGAGAGTATTGCATCTCCGAGACCAAGCTTGGGACAAGCTAGGTGGAATCTTTCACCACCGAATCGTCCTCTAGGGTTTGTTAAGTCAAAACCCTCAAAACCCCCAAGAGATGGGCTCACTAGCTAAAGCCAAATATCAAACTGATAAACATACATGAATCCATGAGAAGAAGCCCTTGCCTTTCCTTTATACTTTTGGCTCACCTTGTCCCTCCAAAGTGATTTTCATTTTATTAATATTTAATTAATTAATTAAATCACTTTAATTAATTAATTAACCTTTTTACCTTTGAAAAGCTCCTTATCTCTCCTTGTGGCTTTCCTAGCCACTGAAAGTCACTTCTAGCCATCCCATCCTGTAGTGTTTCTCCTCCCGATTCCAATGAGCTATTACACTGAGAGGTTCCTCCAAGTAATGTGCCCAAAATGACCTCTTTAGTGAATTTCATTGACTTATAGCTCAAAATAGTCAAAATCATGGAAATCGTCGGAATGCAATGAAACCAAAGCCAACCTGTGCGGAATGGCTCATAATGATGGAATATGATGAGAAATGCATGCTAGACCCCACAATGCCCCTCAAATACCCTTGTACTCGCTATAACATCCATCTAACTACTCTGGTCAACATAAATCTCTACACTGTGATGATGTCCCAAAGTGGGGACATTACAGGGTGAAGTGTAGAGGAGAGGTAAATAGCAGTAAAACGAAGTTTTAAAATGTTCTAAGTCTTGAGATTTGTTTGGACAGACTTGCATATAACATATGAAATAAATATTATCAACCCTCACCAACCCACGACCCTGTGAACCCATAGTAACTCATATATTTGGCTAAGTGTTGGAGAAGTTGCATAATAAAGAGTAGTAAACAGAGTTGTGTGCATTATGAAGGTGGTGGAAGTCAAAGTGCATTATGAGGGTAACAGAGATAAAACATACTCTTAATAAATATCACCAACCCACCAACCCGCAATAAGCCATAGTAAATAAGACTAAGTATGGAAAGTATATAATGGATCATGTGAAATATGGAAAATATGAAATATATGGGAAAATAAAAGGAATTACCTGAAATTTGGGAAAAGAAAAAGGGGAAAATGAAAGAAATGGAAAAATTGGATAATGAAAATGGAAAGGAAAATAAAAAGAAATGGTAAAATAAATGAAAAGGGAAATGAAAGTGAATGTGGAAAGGAATAAGGATAAATGGTTAAGTGTGGAAAAAGGTAATGGGAATATGAAAGTAATGAGATAATGGGAAAAATGACTAAGTATAAAATGAGAGAGTGAGTAGAGGTGAAGGGAAAGGGGAGGAGAGAACATGTCACGTAGAACATTTTTCATATTTCTTCTTGTAATACCTACATTGGACTTCTGGATAGAAGTATGCATATCTTAGTCATGGAGACTCATATAATATTTAGGTACAATATCCCTTTGTTAATAAATTACCCAAGCTACATAAATGTGAAATTTCTTTGGTATTATTTTTGAATGAAAATTGGACATGATTTTTTCATACCAAGGTCAATGCATACGTCATTATCAATGATACAGGAAGCTCAAACTATAGCCCTATGTATCCATATTTTATTTAAGTCACAAATAACAACCTACAGTTGTAACGACCATTTTCACAAACATAAATTTACCCATCGTCAGAAATTTCCAGTGCATTGAGTATGTATCAATTCATCTACTAAACATGTTCACAATACACACACACACACACACACACACACACACACACACACACACGCGCACACACACACACACACACACACACACACACACGTGTCTGTGCTTTATTTCTAAGTCTAGTAGGTGTTGAAGCTAGGTTTGAAAATTTTCACCTTTAAAACTAAATTTTTTTTCTCTTTCGGGATTCGACTTTTCATAAGGTATAATCCTCACTATCAGTCCCAAAGATTGGTACCAAAGTCCTGAAATGATTTCATTTTTTCGTTATAATTAAAGACAGAAAGCTTAAGTGTTATTAAAGTCTAGACGCACGTTCTACAAAGTGTTTCAAATCGCGATAATTTAAAACCCTAAAGGAGTTAATTAACCATCTTTTAATATTTTGGGATTCAGGGTTTACTCAGAACAACACCTTTTTAATACATTTTGAATCGAGAAATCCTGATTCCTGATTTCCTGAAGGAAGTGAAAGTCAGTCTTAATCCTGATTAATTAATTTAAAACTAATCCCAACGCGATTTCGGGATTCGGGGTTTAGTGGTGACATACCTCATGTAACCGCGATCCCCGAAACCCTGAAACGTGAAGTCCCGACTCAATTCGGAAGTTAAGGCTTAAAACTAATCTCATCGCGATTTCAGGATTCGGGGTTTAGTGGTGACATACCTCATGTAACCGCAATCCCCGAAACCCTGAAACACGAAGTCACAACTCAATACCGAAATTTAAAGAGAACTAACTTCATTTAAAAAATACATTTAATGGTAATTAAACTTCTTAGGTACTTTCTTTTCGATCTCCGTCAAAAGAAATTTTTTGAATGTTGATTTTAGAATTGCTGAAATACGACCATATTAATAATGGATAGATCGTGATTTCTGTGACACAAATGCGTATCTCAGAAATATTCTATGCATTAAAGGTATTAAATTCTTGACAGCTGCATCAGTACTTTCACCATAAAATGAGTTAAAAGAAAATTAGAGGTTTGTGTTTTGAAACTTATTCTTGTTTTTTCTATCAGAAGTAAGATAATATAGCCAAGATTTCACACCTCTCTTCTGTGACAGGTTTTCATTCCAATACAGAGTCATGGCACCAAAGAAGGGGCCCAAGAAGAGTGAAGATACAACTGAGAGTTCCAGCCCAGAGGGAGATGTCATATCAGACACCACACCACATGCGATCGACTCAATTAAATCATGGAGACAAATTTATGAAAATTTGGACCGTGAGATAAAAAATTCCCCTAACGACTCCGAGAATCACCTTCGGGACATAGCAGAATCAGAACTTCACAAAATTGCAACACGCTCACGGCTCATGGCGTACAACGACATGATCATTTGGGCTTTGGACAAGGTTGATATTCCAACGAGAAGCATTTTAAATGATCAAGGGGGCCATTATCGGCTCATTCAGACCCGAACATATCCAGGTTATGTACAAACTCTCACCCAATCCTAATTTCATTTACAATGCCAAATTTATAGCGGAATTCTAGAGAAAGAAATGCACCGAGGTAGACCAAACTTACCCCGATTTAATCAAAGGTTGGTGGAGATGTCCATCAAAATTTAGGGCCGATACCCACATAATTTATGCCACATCTTCTTTGAATGAGTACATGGTTTATGTAGCCATGATGTTGTGCAGACTCTTTGGCAAAAATAATCCCTATCATTTCCCCAAAGAATGGGTTCCCTTTTTAGAAGAAGCATCAGAAGGATATAGTTTCAACCGGGACAAGATTTTATCTGATAATATAGCCAAGGAGATTTCAGATTACAAAGCTGCAAGAGCCCGAGGTCAACCGGTGGCCTTCTACATGTTAGCATACCTCATGGAAATAATTTTTTTTATGACTCCATTTCCCTTGATGAATTGGAGTTGGAACATAACCTGCCTTGAACCCATTCATGAATATCACTTTGAGCTGTGGGAAGAAAATGCAAAAAAATTGTTTACGAAATTTTCCATTTTGCGGTGATACCCATGCATAAAATGTTTTTCGGCTATGACCCTCCTCGCATTTCTGAAGTAGTTTCAAATAAACTCAAGCAAATAATAGACTGGTTCATTGCAGAAAACTTCTCCTACATCAAGGTTTATGGGTGCTCAATCCCCCCTCACACGCTTCCAAAATTCCTTCCAGATAGACTAGTGTGTAGGGAAGTAGCACACCAAATAGTAAAAGGCGGTATTGGAATAGAGCTAAAGGCATCTCAAAAGAAGTCCTGGCCAATCTTCCCTGTGCATAATGGGAAATTTTTGTTACTAAATTTGGGACATTCTAGGGTGGAAGCAGAGGCACTCAAATAAGTTAAACTGTTAAATATTCAGTACAAAAGGCATGACCCTTATCAATTAGTGAACAAACACTTGATACACTGCAATATGAAAGCCTATGAACATGAGGAGTCCCCTTGGGATGACATGTTCAAAGGAAACAAGTCTTATAAAGAAGTGTTGGAAAGGGTACAGATACTGTCGTCCGACCTGCAAGTCAGCTTTCAGACCTTTCAAAAGCATCGACGGAGTGGCCTACCCCAATTAATTCAAGGAGAATAAATTACCCTCCCCCAGGAGAAAGAAAGCGCTCCACCAGGTTTCGAGCAGGAAACACAAAAGAAGGGAAATCCTAAAAAATCCCTATAGGATACGGAAATGCCTCCACCAAGAAAAAAGACCGAAGCAGAGAAAAGGTCAGGTAGACCTCCCAAGTCCAGTAAGCCTACTCCCACTTCATCACCAGGGGTTGATGGCAACATGCCTAAGGCAACATGAGGGAAAGGATATACAGAGATAGGGAGTCCCATAGCTTCCTTAATCCCCTTACAGTCCACTTTTGGACTCCCACAGACAAGAGTTCTATTTGTTGATGACCTTCCCTCCATTCCCATAGATGAGATTCCTCCTTCCGATTATTTTTTCAGTAGAAAAAGGAAGGCCATCCTGAAACAAGAGATGCACAAGAGGGAGGGAAAGATGGTTAAAAAAAAAAAGTCTTGATAGATGGACAAAATTTGGAGGAAGAAGATTTCACTACAGATATAGCAGGTTCCATGGGAGCCATGGCAACAACAAACTTTTTTACCGTGGGAAAAATGATAACCAGGATAAAGAAGAGTGATAAAATCATAGCACAATTACGAGAGCAATTAAAGAATGCTGAGGAAAGCATTAGACAAGAAATGAGTAAAAGCTTGGAGCAGACAAGGGTCTCCAAAAGGTTAGAGGTTCAATCACTCAAAACGAGTTTGAACGAAATGAGCCAGGAAATACAAACAAGTCAACTACATATTACTCAGCATAAGGAGCACGCAGAACAATTGCGGGATAGACTAATATCAATGGAAGATTAGATTATAGACCTAAAATCTTTCCAGGCCCAGTCACTGGAAGTGCATTCAAAAATAGAAATTGAACAACACAAATTGATTTCCAAGATAAAAATTGTTTAGAATTACTTTCAAGGAGTAGATAATGCCTTTGGTAATATTATCCTGAGGGAAAAATAAGCCAAAGAAGCGAGGATTACTCTCCAAAAGGAAATTATATATTCGACAGGTGAAGAGGTACCCAAAACTACGAAAATATCAGCCACAGAGCAAATCAGAGGCGACATCATGCTCAAGCTATGGGAGACCAACATAACTGAAAGCAAAAGAATAGCCAAAGAAATAAGAGATGAATGTGAAGAAGTTTTTGATCTTTTAGACAAAGGGTCATTAAATATTGGAAAAGGTAATTGTACAGGACTTTTGGGACAGATAGATATTGTAAGACATCAATTAAATTTTAGGGAAAATTTGAGTGAAATCCAAATGGAAATTTCACAATTAAGAAAAATCAATGTCACCCTAATGGACAAGTTGTTAGTTGATCCTAACTTAAAGCTGCAGTCAGTAAAGTTTACAGATAAAGGAGTTGATGACCATCTTTCCAAGATTTAGAGAAAGGTTTATCTGTTCGAGGCAAGAGATCTTCCAAAACCCCCCAAAAATTTTACACAGTTCCTGGAGAGATGCATTAAATGTATCGAATCAAAAGAAGGAGAGTCATCAATAAAGTAAAAGTATTATTTGGAAGAGCTTTACTTCAAAGAAAATGGAAAAATGGAGAAGATCATGAAAATGATTTTGGATCTAATTTTTAACAAATAGTTAGTCTCTAAGAATTAGGAAATCACCAGCCATCCTAAGATTGGTGGTTTTGTATAAATGTAATTTTTCAAGACTAAGAAGGGGCTTTTTTCTGGATGAATTGTAAAAAAGAAAAACTTTGTTTTGCCTAAATTAATATTATATAGATTGAAGATTCCAGATCTGGTCAAGCCTGAGTTATGCGTTTCTCTGTCATTCAATTTTTATTTCATTCTTTTGTTTGAAGTGTTTCATGTGGTAACTTCTATTATAGTGATTGAACAATCAGATTATCTAATTGTTTGTAGTTTTTCCTCTGTATCAGCTTTCAATGGATATAAGACCTATGAATGTTTTAGGACTCTGAAATTGTATGTTGCTGCAAAGTTATCATCCCTTTTTCTTGTATTAACTTAAAATGAGATTCTTCTTAAATTGATGCCTCATTTTTGTTATACAACTACATGTTTCCTTTTTCTTCATTCCGTACACTGTCTCCTTTAAATTTGACTTAGATACCAGAAAAGGCCTTTATTTCTGTTATACTATTGATTCATAATTTGGAAGTTCTATTTTTATAAATTCGAACCAAAAATTTGCGACCCTTGAAAAATTCTTGATTTACAAAAAAGAAACCCCCATCTTTCATGACTATTCCAGTTACCAAACAACCCAATATAGAACCCGGTCTATCAGATCAAATGAGCATTACGTTAAACCTATTCAATACCATCTTACAAACAACAAATACATGAGTAGAACTTGAAAGATCATGGGCTGCAATTGAAAGGGATATTAGCATTCAAGAACAATGGGAAGCTAGATAGAGACAGTTAAGGAACTAACTGTGATCTCAGTTTCCTTTAAACTAGTTATTTTTACCCATTAATTATCTCTACCTTTTTGGATGCCTTGATGGTATAATTTAGAGCCTTAAAGTATAAACTCAGGAACAACAGTAGGTACCATGCCCAATTCCACCCACAATTATATTTCAGTGAGAATGTTTTAGAAGTAAAGTCAATTTCTGATTTTAACGCTAGTTAGATAATTTCAAATCCACCAACCATAATTATATTTCAATAAGATTGTCTTAGAAATAATATCATTTTTCTCACTTTAAATTAGATAATTCAAGATCCACCAATTAAACATCGAAGTAAAATTTAGAATAAAAACTCTTTGAAACAACCTTACTATATTGTCTCTATGACTTATTAAAAGCTAATATAAGCCAATTCAAGTATAATACCATAATTATGTAGAGCAATGTTTTATAGACTTCATACATCAACCAGTGTAAACCATTAACATTTTAAACATTCTATTACAACAACAATAAAGAAGAGATATGTTTTAGGAACAAATCTCATCCTTAATTTTCTTTTACTCAAAGTTTTAGAGCTGTTATTTACCATCTCTTTCAATATTTAACATCTATATAACACATTTTCATTTAGAAAATAAAATATTTCTCCCATAGCAGTTTTAGAGTTTTTATTTACCATCTGTTCCAATATTTAGCATATATATGGCACATTTTCATTTAGAAAATACAAAATTTCTCCCATAGCTTTTCATGCTTGCAAACTTCCACCTAACAATCACATACACACATGACAACTTCAACATTTTCCCATATTATCTAATTAACAAACTTAGTATATTTTTTTTTAATGAAAATCAGTTTGACATACCAAAAAACATAATAGATTATACTTACATTGGTCCATTGGTCTCACTCCTTGATTTGTTGTATCCAATTCCTTCCTTTGCTAACTGTTAATTTACGAACTAGTTTCCACCCAACCTTACCTAGGGAAACCTTCTTTTCTTGGGACCTCGAGCTATGTTCTAATCTTCGTTCCTTGGGACCCTTGAGATGTATTGAAACAAAATCATAGGTTCAATGATAAAAACCAAGGATATGTAAAAGTAGTGGGGTCACCAACTATTGGAAATGTTAGATAGGTCCATTCTAATAAGGGGAAACAATAGTAACCAATTATGCAACATCGTCTAGGTCAACCCTCATCATACAATTCTTGCTTCAGTTCAAACTAAGAGTTTTCAAAAATTTGGCAACATTTTAGTAACGACTCAAGTTTCCCCCCTTACTCAAGGAGACCCCCCACCTATTTATAGGATCAACCACTCTTAGCACCTCATAACATGAAAACATAAGAAATTAATAATATTTTCTAAATATGTAATATTCACCCCCTAGGAGTCACCATGGGGTAATTTCCTATTTATTTTTATGTATAATTCATTAATTCATCATTTTAGATAAAATATTAATATTTTCAATTGGCCCTTAAAAAAGGGCAACAATCATAAACAACTAATTCCCAACTCCATTTGCATAGTATGACCAGCCTTGGAAGTTAAACTACTATGACTTGTGAGGCATGTCACCTCCAATGGTGGAGAAATCATCTTCCCTTCTCTATTGAATGAGAACCGTGAGTCATTCCACCTCTCATAGTGAATATTCTCATAATAGGCATGTTATCTTTGTGGCTAGGAATATGAGGTTAGCCATCTCCTAGGATTTCTTTCCCACATAACCCATGTATCAAAACTTAGTGGGCATGCCACCTCTACTCATTCTATCATATTAGGGCCAAAACCATTTGATTGCATTCCAAATCCATGTTTTGGTAGGGCTCCACCCTGTGCACTAGACACAATATGCATTACACATATCAATATAACAATACCAACTACTCTATAGGGATTATTGTTGGAATATGTAATGATGACTTGTGTGGTATTGTTGGAATGTATTAATTTGGAAGTTAATAATGTCTACTCTTATGTAAAAGAGTTATCCCACATGTGTCATGAAGTAATATACTCTTGTTACCATTTGTTATATAAAGAGGTGAAATTACATTTATCCACATGTATTATTGGGATGTAATTCCTCCATATCTCTTGGTATATAATAGAGGTAAGAGAGACCCATGCAGGTACATTGAAATGAAGGATCACATAGAGGTCATATACATTGAAATGATGTGAAGATGGAGTGTGAGGTGTGGGAGATCAAGTGTAACATTGGAGATTTATGAAGAATAAAGGAGACAATACCTTCCTTCTCAATATTCTAACAATTACTATATAACTCCATGTTGAAGTTCTCCCAAACAGTTTATGAAAGAACTATATTATGACCAATTGACCAATATTGCAACCCTATTGTTAGTATACAAAGACATACGTCACATCATAATATAAATCATTTCTAAGATATTTAATTCTTGTCAACCAAACTGTGCTTCCACAACCTTTCACATTTATAAATTATTCAAGTCTTCAGAACTACTTATCTCATCATCTCTCAGTGGGAGTCTCGTGAGATTTGTCAACCTTCAACATTTCAAAATATAAATATAAATATAAATACACACACACACACACACACACACACACACACACACACACACACACACACACACATATATATATATAATTGAAATTTCAATAGTCCACCATAATATCACTGTGAAGACCAAAGAATGTTAAACGGGATGATACTTAATGAGGCTCATCCTCCTTATTGGCTATAGAACATAAATGAACCGAATAGGGAATTATAGTCAATATTACTTGTAAATTCTATGTGGATATGAGATGGCGATGGTATAAAATAACATGTTTACTTATCCTACTTGAATGACAAGGAATCATGACTTGTGCTCTCTGTGAATGTTGACAACTATGAGTGAAAATGTGAATTCTTTGTTCATATATAACTTCTTGGTTTGACCATTAGATTGGTAATGATTTTCTTTTATTGGTAGTGAAAAGATTTTGCATGATTGCACGAGTTCGATCATTGTATTTTCTAGTGCCAAAGAAAAGGATTTAGTGCGAGCTTGTAAAATCTCTCGAAAAAATATTTATTGTTTTACTTTCACTACTACCTAGTGGAAAGAAAACGATCAAGTTTAAAATTATAAATTCACAGGAATCTAGGATAGTCTTTCCAAATGGTCGAAAATAAAAAAAATTAAAAAACTTACCTACTAAGAAGAGACTCAATATATCCAACTTTTACTTTGACCAAGTTGTCTTAGTGCCTCTCACTTCAAAGTGTTGAAATTACTAAGAAAAATGAGAAGGGGGGGGGGGGT
>ML787687.1:341313-398505 GCA_009831015.1 Picea engelmannii | reverse complement strand
TCAAGTGATCATCAACATTATACAACATATGGACAATAAAAGTAAAGAGCAACAGTCACACATAAGGTATACACAGAGACATATTTTCACGAGGAAACCCATAAAGGGAGAAAAACTGTTCTTCTTCGAAATGATAGGCAGTCTTTTAAGTTCTGTACATCATCTATAATTGAGAACCAACTCAATGTGAGGCTGCTACCTCTCTTTTACAAGCTACAACTTGTTTGAGAGCACCGACTCTCTTGTTTCTCTAGCACCCACTAGAAGGAAGCACCAACTCCCCTGATGTTCTAGAACCAACTAGATGGAAGCACCAACTTCTAGTTACAGAGGCTCCAACCTGTATAATAGAGAACACTTGTTCTCCCCTGCACCACCCTGCCACCCTGGTTTCTCTGGCTACAACCAGATGGAAGCTAAAACTCCCTGTGTTCAAGCTCCCACTTGAAACTCTGAGGACAACAGTCCTCCCTAGAACCTCCCAAACACCCTGGAATATGAATGAATAAATAAACAAACAACTACATAGATAAATCGATTCTTACCACTTCTTCTTTGTTCTATAAATCTGGTCTTCTTCTAACTATTCTGCAATTCTTCTCTTCCTCTGTCTGTTCTGCAATTCTGCTCTACTTCAACTTGTTCTGTCATTCTTCTCCGTTTCAAATCTTTTCCTCATCTGTTACTCTTCTATGAGTTTTATATCACACTGCTCACATTTTCAGTCTCACACTGCACATATTTTCAGTCTCACACTGCGCATATTTTCAGTCTCACACTGCGCATCCTGTGATTTTCCCTTTCTTACAGTTTAATTCATTTTTCATCCAGAACAACCAACCTCACACAATCTGTATCTTTTTCTTTTATGCACAATCCCCACAACAGTTACTCTTCGCATTTTCTTAGGCAAAAGAAAAACCGTCCGAGCAACTAAACACCAACCGATCAGGAATCATGAGTCAATTTTGCTAACTTATTTGTAACTGATGAATTAACTGTGAGATAGAACAGTAGCCCTCTGATCATCTTCAAGTTTATCTGCACCATTGGATGAACTTTATTAATCTTGCCTTTAAATTGGGTTTTGGCATTTCGACATTCCTGTGGCCAAGTGTCTGGACACTTCATATCATGATCTACGAAACTCTGATACAAATATTTTCTGCGATAGCTCCTTCCTCTATATGACCAAGGCCATGACCAAGCACTTATGCATAAAGTGATTTTCATGAATTCGCATTTTGTGAATCTGGAGATGAGGCGTCTTGACTCTCCAAGTCGCGATCCCCAAAACCCCAAAAAGGAGATTATCTGAACTGACTCCTTCCCTTCTCATGACCACCGGCGGTGACCATAGGCTGTGCCAAAAAGGTGCTTCATATTTCATGAGTTTATAAACTTCATTGAGTTTGATCGACGATTGAAATCTCCATAGATCCAACGGTCCAGATCTTATCGTGATCTCGCATCTCACGAGTTTCCACACCATGCTCCATTGACTCCAATTTAGCGATTTGTTCTATGATTTGATGGTCCAGATCTGATCTTAATTCAATGGCTCAGATCATAACACGATTTCTCATCTCGCGATTTCAGTGTTCTTGTGGTTATGTTTCTTGCCTCTCCAAGTTGCGATTCACGAAACTCCGAAATGGAGTCGAATCAATGGTCCAGATCACACCTTGATCTGACGACTGCAATTAAATCATGATTTCGGTGATTATATTTCTTGCCTCTCCAAGTCGCGAGTCACGAAACTTCAAAATGGAGTCGGATCAATGGTCCAGATCACACCTTGATTTGACGGTTGCGATTAAATAGCGATTTCGCATATCGCGATTTCGGTGGTTATATTTCTTGCCTCTCCAAGTCACAAGTCGTGAAACTTCGAAATGGAGTCGGATCAACGGTCCAGATCACACCTTGATCTGACGGCTACGATTAAATCGCGATTTCGCATATCACAATTTTGATGGTTATGTTTCTTGCCTCTCCAAGTCGCGAGTCGCGAAACTATGAAATGGCGTGGGATCAACAATCCCGATCAACACTTGATCTGACGGTCATCAGGAATTGTAAATGAGATCCAATGATCAGAAATGTTGCTTCTCCTCCCGAGATTACTTTGTTCCACTTACTCTGATGTTGCCATCGATGATCTGCCAACAATCCTCTGCACTATCTCTTCTGATCTTATTCGAATCTTCTCTGTAGCGTCTTCTCATAATTCCCATCTATTACATACTTTCTGTACTCATGCCATCTTCATTGTTGTACTTGCCATCAATGACAAGCATTCGCTATTTGTTAAATATTTTCCAACACAAAGTAATGTAACCGTGAAAGTAAAAGTGAAATAACCCTCCTTGATTATTATAACCTACATAATGCCAAATATTTGTACCTACATCATGCAATAAATCATTTATTTGATCATTAAATGGAAAGTACACCTAGTAATCTATGTAAAAAAATACAATTACTAATATGAATTAAATGCAAAAAGATTAGGTTAGGAATTTCCCTTTCAAAGAAAATCGGTGGTAATCTTGAGTGGTTTTGACAATTGGAATATGGTATTAGAAATCACTATTCAATGCTATGAAACCATTTACCATGTACATGTGTTGATGCATGAATGATTTCAGAGTATAGTCGCTTTGTTATCCTTCGAGCATCATGCCTTCGACGAACAATATTCAGCCTGCTACACAACGTTGAATGTTGCAGCATGTGGTTTGTAGGCCATTGGATTTCAACCACTTTCAAATCCAACGGCCTACAAACCACTTGTCGTAGCATTCAATACTGCGTAACATGATGGATATTGGCCTCATTGACTTTCATTAAGAAATAGTTGGATTTTTTAGAGATCCAGGAATCCACTAAACCTTGACTATTTTATGTTCTGAAACACAATTTCCACCATTGGATCATGATTCCATTAAATCTAAATGGAATGTAGAGTATACCATGATTTTGTTGTATTTATCTATTTCATTTCATTATTCTTCCATTTTACAAAATTTTTCTTATCAATCCAAAAAATCACCAGCCTTGATTTCATGTACAAAACAATAGTATACAAAAATAATAGAACTAGATTTGGAAACAACTGGGCGAAGGAATAAACTATTCACCTTCATAAGGATAAATTGGAGTAGAGGCATTCCTCACACTTTTGAATGAGACCTCATTCACCTTTGTGGAAGTGATACTTCTATTACAAACCATAAATGAAACTATGAGATAATGGCCTTTACCTTTATGTTCAAGGTTGTGATATAAATTAAACCGTAGCTTCATTATAGAAATTGGAAGAAAAATAATTTGTATTCCACATAAGGTATTTCAATGTCCACCCTATAATTTTATATAACTATATATAGAGAGAGATAAAGTAATAGGGAAAAAATGATTCAAGATAAAGGTGCTTTCTACTTCACAATATGAGGGAGACAAGCAATTCCTTCAATGTTTAATATAAAGTTGATATGTGGCATTTAAAAATATATTAATAACAAAAATAAATTCAATGTGGACCATAAATAAAATATTTCAATGTCCAGTTTTAGCAAAATATTTCAATCTCATATATATATATATATATATATATATATATATATATATATATATATATATATGAAGAACTCGTATAGATCCATCATAACTCCAGATCTATCATGTGTTAAGAGGGATCAAGTCCTTATGAGGAAAGGTTTTCTCCTTGAGGGATTTGATCCCTCTTATCACATGATAGATCTGAAGTTAAGATGGATGTTGGTTAAACAAGTGAAGGTTTGATCTAGAGATTGGGTTTGAATTAGAAATAGGTGATATCACATCACTAGTTTGAGTTAGAAATAGGTGATATCACATCGTCATATTGATGCCTCTCTCTAGGAACTATAATATATAACTGATTGTTGAAATTTCTCTTACTCAACATCCGATTATTAATTCCAAATAAATCACTTATCGAATTAAATCACAACTGAGTAATCAACTAAAAATGTAGTGGATACATAAATAAGGAAATTAAATCAAGAACACATAAACACCAATAGTTTTGGGTAGATACCCCTAGAAAAACCCCGGAGGGAAAACCAGTGATGAGAATGATTTTGTTATGCTAAAATTAGGGCTCCCGTAATAGGGATGATAGTCTACTAAGAGAAATACAATTGCAGACAAACCTGGTAAAGTCTGACCTGTTGTACGAAACATAATTGCATGGTTTTTGAGGTGTACATGATTTTCCTTCTTGTGATCCACATATGTATGCAACTATCACCATTGTGAACTACGTACATGTATGGAAATTCTGTACGACAAAATATATACGATGAAAAACTTCCTTGTGGATTCCTGTGAAAAATTCCTTGTGGATTCCTGTGACTGAAACCCACTTGCACTACCTTTGTTCTCTCTCTAACGACCCCCATCGTTACGACTACAAGCGACGCAAAGCAAGTGCAATTGTTTTTTTTTTAAAGCAGGGAAGTCACAACGACAACAATTAAACAACACAACTTGACGACAAACACCACACACACAAATTAGGAAAAATACAACATCAATCAACCCAACAAAACAACACTAACCGACACACAAAACAAACCTTTAATACGATAAAAAAAATAGCAATCAATGGATCAACATTTTCTTGGCGCATAAATAAATAAACAACTGCTGATCATTAGTGGCCTTTCACCACGCACAACCAGATAAATCTAAAATTTAGACAATACTTATATAACCTTAAATTCCAAGTGCGTGAGAGATCTATCATACACTATCTATCCAAAAATAATAAACTTGAGGCACAATTCTATTTAAAGTCCAGGCACGTTATTTAAACAATCAATCATTAAGTAGAATATGAGGTGTGAGAAGTGATAAACCTTCTGGGGTCTTTTATATAATTACACAACATCATGTCCATGTAAACAATGAATACACTTGATCCGGATTTTATGAGAAAAATGAAATGACTACAGATTATTAACAATTGATTAACACAAAATAGCATAGATATAGTAAAACTAGTTTTCTATTCAATAAGGAAATAAGCTGAAACTGTAAAATGCAGCAAAAACAAGCTTGCTGGAATGGTGGCGGCTTATCTCTGAGAAGAGATGTGATGATTTCTCTCATTCAAAAGAATATGATTACAATGAGGCTCTGAAGGCCTTTTAACAATAAATAGGAATGCCAAAAACCCTAGACATATAAAAACCTAACCCTAGGAGATGAAGCGCCAAAATTCATGTGGGCCCTGTTTGGGTAAGTTGGTACATCAACTTCCCAGGGTCGTAACTTTTGCATACGATCTTTGTTTTAGGCGTATGATATCTCGTTGGAAAGGTATTTTTGAGGAGATTTATTTTTGGGGCTCAATCATGCCTTTTTCTATCATTGAGAATCTCTATCCCTAAAAACCTTCATTTAGGCCCTCAAAATGGTCTCGGAAGTTAAAACTGCTAAAAATAGTAAATTGACAAAATTGCCAGAAAATTGTTTTGAGCCAGTTGGAAAAGGTGGGTGGCCATCGATATCAACATGGATCAACACTATAATTGTTTTCAACTTGAAATTTTAAATAATTAAAGACTAATACAACTATAACTTACCACACATCCTTCTAACTCCTGCGATCAATAGTTTACCCTCCAATAGAACCTTTTCATCACACCATTAATTTACTACATCCCTTCCTACCCTTTATCCGTTCCTATATGAGGTATCATATATAATTTTCAAATGTAATAAAGAATACCCATTAAGTCCTTTGATAAAAAAATCTATCTCCTTTATTACATTGCTTGGTTTTTTTATAACTAGAAAACATAAATGATGATAACTTAAGTCTTCATCACCTTAGATTGGAGTATATCAGTAATCCTTCCTGGCTTGGTTTATATTCTAAACATATCACATAAACCATCGTGACTTGAAGTGTTTATAACGTAAATATCAATAGATTTTAGTAATAACGATTCGCTGGCAGTAAAAACGATTTGCTGACAGTAAAAACATTAATTCGATGGCAGTAGAAACATTAATTCTACAGTAAAAAAATTAATTCGATGAAAGTAGAAACATTAATTCTACAAAAAAAACATTAATTCTACAGTAAAGACATCAATTCTACAATAAAAACATTAATTTGTTGGCATTAAAAACATTAATTCATTGCGTTAAATTTGTGCTACAGATCCAGATAGTAATAATCTTCTGTGTAGTTTTAATTTAAAAATTAGATAGCATTATAATCCCAATGTAATTAATAAATAAAATTAAGGCAATAAAATCTCCGTGTAGTATGGACTACAATTTAATTAGCAATCAATTTTCTAGGTAGTAATAAATAAATTCAAATGGCAATAAAAATCTGTTTATTAATAATTCCAAGTCAATTAGCTATAAATTTACTGTGTGGTAATAATTAAATCAAATGGCATGAAATCTGAGTAGTAATAGTTGAATTTCAAATGCAATTCACTGCCAAAACAATCGTTGCAACCGTGAGCCTTATGGTCATGATCACTATATTGTCCATCACGCATATAAAATTTAAGGCAAAAAAGCATTCACTATGTTGTCCATCATATGTATAAAGTTTAAGGCGATAAGGCAATCACTAAGCTGTCCATATTATATATATAAAGTTTAAATCGATAAGCCATCACCACGTTGTCCATCACACACACACACACACACACACATATATAAAGTTTAAAGCGATAATCCATCACCACATTGTCCATCATATAGATTTAGTTTAAAGCGATAAAACAATCCCTACCTGTCCATCACATATATAAAGTTTAAAGCGATAAAACCATCACTACGTTGTCCATCATATATATAAATTTTAAAGCGATAAACGTTAAGCGATAAGATCAACCTGAGTTCCAATCCGTGAGCTACCAAGTGCCCTGTCTGAAATTATGATTGAATAAAAAGGATGTCATAGGGAATAAAGTAAAAATAATTTGCAGCAAAACGAAATCGCAGCAAGAAATTCGTAGAGATTTGAAGCAATGCAGAGAATATTGTTGTTGTTCACTGAGGTAGAAGACGAGGTAAAATATGAGGTAAAGGCTGAGGACTCCATGCAAACAAAAAGAAATGGGCAACACACAAACACTAAGTTAAAGGGGAAAATAAAAAATGAAATGCAGAGAGTAAAATAACCATAAGTCGCAGAGAAACGAAGAGGAATTTTCGCTCTGCAAGCAATGGATTTGCTGGGCAAAATAAAACAAAATTCATAGGTTAAGGAGGGAATAAATGCCCAGGAGAGAATTCTTTTCTAGGTAGAGAAATGATCCTACACTTATTAAGCATGCACAAGAAAGCAAGGCATTTGAAATTAATTCCTTAACACCAGAGCGAAGGACATTCGATTCGGCTCCTGGCTGACTGCTCAGGCATAGACTAATAACTTAAAGGATAAAGGAACATAAGATAGAAACAAATTTTCTTTGCATTAAATCATAGTTTGGGTTCTCCATGAGAAATCAAATAAAAAATACAAAGAGCATAAGGCTGGGACGACTTGAATTCACTGATCATAAAATGTTGGGCTCATCAAGACAAAATCGTTGAAAGATAAAAATGAAATCTATGGATAGTGTTACGTTGAATAAAACATAAATTTTAAAAAAATAGAAGTACTTTAATTGAAGGTGCAGGAACATATTTTAACTACCATTCAATACAAATATACACATGCGTACCGTAGCCAAATGCGAATGCTCCGAAGTCATTGTCTCGTGCGCGCTCCAACCAGCTCCTGCTTGCCAATTGATGTGGCCTCACCAGTACCTCCGAACCAACGCTAGGGGTACTCTTCTTCCCCCCGAGCCCCCCGATCTGCAAAGGGGCCACGCACACAATACTAGATAATTCTAGCACCCAGATCGCCTCGCAAGGTCGAGCTAGCACTCGTTACCCGAGCTAGGTATCCCAACTCCCATAAGAGAAAGTTCAGTCAAGATGAAATTTCAGCATCATAATGTTATGCAAGCCAGATGTGATCACAATCCTTCTCCACTATCCTTTTTATAGAGTTTTCTTAGTCATTGGTTTCCCAAAACCCTCATTAGATTCCTTTTTCATTTAATTAATTTTGAAAAACCTCCCCCGTACACATGTCGCCCGATCCCCTGGTTGCACTAGAAAATCAATTTTATTAATTAATCAAATATTCCTATTTCCCACATCCACCTAAAATCATTCCTAAAAACGCTCCTCAGTGTCCCAAAATTCCCTTACGATTCTTAAATGACTTACGCCTTACTTAATTCCTAGTTGAGTTCATAAATAGAAAGTTCCAAAGGCAAGATTCCTTACTAAGTTAGACATTCAACTTTTTCTTTAAGTTTCCCCTTTTCTTTGAGTTTCCCTTTTTCTTTTAAGTTTCCCCCTTTTTTCTTTTTAACTAAAAAAATCAATTTAGCAAGTGTAGATAAAAACAACCATTTACCATTTTTTCTTTTTAACTAAAATCAATTTAGCAAGTGTAGATAAAAACAACCATTTACCCTTTTAATAAATTTAATCCTTCATTATAATTTTGTTTTTACTTTAATAATTAAGTTTGAATTTCTTACCTCCCTTCTTGTTACATGTTTAAGTAGTTTTTCTTTATCCACATGTTCTTCTTAGACCTAGGATTTAATTTCCCTAGTCTGGGCGACATTTTTTAAGGGAAAAAGTTCTTATTAAACTTTACTTATCACGCCATTCATTTTAAGGCCGACCAGGTCCTAAGGTGGCATAATTTTCTAGGCACTAGGGTTATTAACTTATCATAGTTAAAATTGCGATGTTCCCTTTAGGACGCACTATTTGCTCCAAGGGTACACTCGCCTCCTTCCATTTTCTTTACGCGACGTGTCTTTCAAGACACACTATGTGCTCCAAGGGTTCCACTTGCCTCTTTTTGTTTTCTTTGCATGACATGCCCTTCAAGATGCACTACATGATCCAAGGGTGCCACTAGCTTCTTAACTGAATTTGGTAGACCTCAAACCCCTAGAGTCAATACTTCGCTAGGTGATCTTGTGGGAGATGAAGGGACTCTAAGGAATAAGGCCCCTGCCTTATTGCGTTCCCTTTAGAATCATCGTGAGCATCTGTCACAGTCTTCCCTCATGACATCATGGGTCTTCTCAAACTAGGTAATCGTTAACCTACAGTTCGAGCCACGACGGGAGTGCTAGTAGGCCATGGCAGGGCTGCTGCCAAACCTCTCCCTCAATGTCTCTGGTTGTCGTGCGTGACCCTTATACTCCAAATTTGAGTTTTGTCAGAAGGATATCGTTAGCCTGCATCCATCAATGAATCATGTCATAAATAATAATCAATCATCATAACATCTAATCATATGTACATATGTCACATCAACAACATTCAAACCCTAACAGTCCACTCCCTGACTCGATGCATATTCCAAGGGGTTTCATCGATGCCTCTGCATCCTCAATGTCCAAAGTCCTGCACACTCAAGAGAACCCAATCAATATCACCTGTCTATGTAAATACAACAAATAACATAACATCAAATCCACAATATCTCATAATCATAATCAAAGCAACCAATAGTATAATAATTGGATCACTTGCATGCAAGTGTCCTCAAAGAATAAGTTCGCTCAGCACGTGCAAGAGCGGGATGTTACACTCTCTTCTCCTTGATCTGGTATCTAGATGGAATTCCTTATCCGCCTATCCAAGATCCTGAATTACAGTCCTTCGTGATCCAATACTATCGAAAGAAAACTCTCTACTCTAAAGAATATCAAGTGTCAAGTCACTTTCTCCTTCACCCTACCCTTGATTTTATAATCATGAGTTACAATCTATTTCTAATCTCCAAAGTGATCTAGGGTTGAGATTACTTCTCACACTCACTTGAGATTTAGATTACATGCTGCATGCTAAGTACTTTTAGCATGTTTATTAAATAACTCAATTAACTAATTACATAATTAATTAATAAAATTAATTTACTTTGATAAATCCTTTAATCAAATTAAATTCAAGAGTAGAAGGCTTTAGATGATTTCCACACATCTAGACACATGGAACTATGTGGAAACACATTCCTGATATTACCACTAGCATCAATACTCCCTCTTAGCGAGGAAGGTATTCTACATCACTCCAAGTCTATATATGAAGACCAAAAATTTCCTTTCTCCAAGGGCTTGGTTAGAATATATGCAACCTACTCATCTATGGAAATATACTAAAGCTTCATTGCTCCCTTTGAGATCCTATCCTGAATGAAGTGATATCCGATCTCAATATGCTTGGACCTATCATGGAATACTAGATTCTCAGAGAGTTTGATACAACTATGATTATCACAGTATATCACCGTAGGCTCCAACTCATGCTCAAATGACCTTGTAAGCAATTTGTGAAGCCAAATGGATTTACAACTATCCATATTCTACCACATACTTTACCTCTATTGAACTGAGTGCTACAGAAATCTGCTTCCTGTTGAACCATGTAATCAATGTTGATCCCAAGTTAAAGAAACACCCTGAGGTGGTATTTCTTTCTACTGCACTCCCTGCCCAATCTAAGTCTATATATCCTTGCAACTCCACTCCATATCCTCCAAGATACCTCAATCCATACTCCATTGTACCTCTCAAGTACCTGAGTACATGTTTCGTTGAGATCTAATGCACCTACCTCGGCTCCACCATGAATTGACTCATGGTGTTCACAACAAAAAAAATATCTGGCCCAATGTTGACCAAATACATCAAGGACCCTATCTAGTGCTTGTATATCTTGAGATCCACCAAATCTGAATCTGAAGTGTCAATCTTCTTCAGATTGGTAACCATAGGCATAGTCATTGAATTACATTCCTCCATCCTGAATATCCTCAAAATCTCAAATGCATACATCTCTCCCGATACTTTCCACACCTATAATACCAATAGATAATTCATCAAGGAAATGTACTTCATCTCGAACTCACTAGATAAATCCACTTTGCACCCTGCAATAAACTCATATTCACTTGTGAGAAACAAATAATCTAAGCACAAAACCAAGATGAGTGGATCTGATCCAACAAGTATGAAGTACAAGTTAAGATATGCCTCACTCTTGGTAAAACCCATACTCTGAAATTATTTGTCAATCCTGGAATACCATGCCTTGGGTGCTTGTTTGTGTCCATACAAGGATTTCTTAAGCCTACACACATGAGAATCCCTCCCATGTACCTCAAATCCCCGAGGTTTCTCTATGTATACCTCCTCCTAAATGATCCCATTAAGGAACGTCGTTCTCACATCCATCTGATGTATCCTCCACCTCATAACTAAAGAAATATAAATAACAACTCAAATAGAAGCATACCTGGAGATTGGAGAAAATGTATCCTCGTAGTCCACTCCCTTTTTCTGGGAGAACCCTCTCACCACAAACCTTTCTTTTAACTTCTCAATGCTACCATTTGCAACATGCTTGATCTTGTAGAGACATTTGGAACTCACAACTGAATTCCCCTATGGTCTTGGCACAATGTAACAAACATCATTCCTCATAATAGAGGTATACTCCTCTCCCATGGCATCCCACCATACTTGTTGATATTCTTCGTCCTCAAAACTGGAAGGCTCAACATCAATGATGCTACTCATAAGCACCATATAGTTTGGAAACTTCTTTGGAGGCCCACACTCTATGAACGCACTCTTAGGAGCCTCACCAGCATTCCTCAATGTCTGCAATATCTACCTGGGTCTCCTGATATGAATGGAAGGGGCTACCTCCTCTTCCCCATATGAAATCTGAACTGCTGACTATTGCTCATTATTTGGAGCCTGTTGATCCTCATCCTATGTCACTATTGATGACTTCTGAGTACTCCTAGATACTAAGTTCTCCTTGAACTTAACATATCTTCTCACAAATTTATTTTGTTGTGTTGGAATAAATATCCTATAAGACTTTGAGGTCTCGTTGTACCCCAAAAATATATCCTTCTATCCCAAAGGATCCAACTTCATCCTCTTCTCTGCAGGCACATGGATGCAAACTAGACAACCAAAGATCCTTAAATGACCAATCTCTGCTTCACTCCTGAGAATGCCTCCTCTGGAGTCTTGTCCCCCAATATCCTATGAGGACTCTTGTTCTGCACATACACCGTCATGTTACATGCTTTTGTCCACATAAACATAGACAAATCTTGGTCATGTATCATAGCCCTGACATAACTGATGATGGACCGATTTTTTCTCTCTACAACCCCATTACACTAAGGGTTGTATGAGACTGTCATATCCCTCTTGATCCCTACCTTCTTGCAAAAATCCTTGAAGTCACTGGAGGACCTCAAGACCTTGATATTCTTACTTATCTAGTTCTCTACCTAAGCCCTGTTATCACACAGTTTGTAGCTAGGTCAAAAGGCTAGAAGATAGAGGCCAAACTAGCGTAACAGGAACCTACCCCACCCAATGTCACCACGATGGGGAGGTTCTTTCTATTTAGGGAGGTTAGGCCCAGGGGAGACGTCCCCAGTAACCTGGAGTTTTGAAGAGGTCAGGTGTAAATGTCGAAGTGAAATTCCCTCTTCACAGGTCACCACCAATAGCAGATAGTCGGGCTAAACAACCAATAATGAAGTGTAGGCCCAAATGAGAACGCTTGCCCAGAACAAAGAAACAACAAACTAATACATGGATGCTATGATTCAAAGGGTTAGTACTTCATATAACTATCTAATATCAATACATAAGAAATAGATATTGATGAGATCAATGTTTATTAATACAATAATTAAATAATATCAATTCATCAATAAACACCAAGATGATGTAGCAATCAGTATGTCCAATCAATCCCTTATTCAATAAATGCTTTAAAATATCATCTAATTGCCTATAAAGAGGACTTGCTGTGTCAATATGGAATAACCAAGGATAACACATCATTCACTCTCCTAGTGAGGTCTGATTTTTGCACCCTATTAGGGTTATTGGCTATTTTGAGGAAGGCACACTTGTTTGGAGAGGAGATTTTTGGAAATTTATGGTGTTTTTCTTGAAGGAAGGTTTACAACTAGGGTTTTCATGCTATTTTCTTGGTGATTTGTAAGTATTTTTCTGCAAAACTTCTCGATTGAATGGTTGTAGTTTAATTTCTTGCATTTATTTATAAATATTGTTGAATCAAAACCCTAGGGGATAAACAAACAAGTAGGTCGTTGTCTCATGTCCCCTGATAGAGAAACCTTTTAGCCATTGAAGAAGAAGAAGAGAGCCTAGCCATTGCTACACTCTTTCTTTCTTCTTCCCTTAAGCTAGCCGTACCTTTAAACTTCAAGAGGAAGAGGATGTCCCAGGCCTAGGTTATCTACACCTAGGGCCATTTTTCTTTTAGGGTTTGATGAAAGAGCCTTGCCTTTGCAACGCTCTCCCTCTTTAAACTCTCTTGTCTTGATTTTACTTTTCTTTGATCTAGCTGATTGCCGGGAAGGAGGAGAGAGCACGAGGCCTTTCTTAAGCAACACCAGAGTGAGCCTCTCTCCCCTAGGGTTCTATCTTTAAGGCCCTGCTATTGAAACAACTTGAAACCTTTCCCTCTTGTCCTTTGAATCTCATACCCTTCAACTTGTGCGTCCTTCACCTTTTGACTCCATAACCCTAGGCACCGATCTTTAGCCTCCAACGTTGAAGTGAAAGTGATTAAAAAAACTCTCAAACTCTTATAAATTGAAACCCTAACTAACTATTAACCCTGAAAAATCTGATGTCACACTTGGTTATTTCATCTTCAAACACCATTTTTTTTACATTAAGTAATTGGATGGTGTTTTAAGCATTTATTGAATGAGGGATTGATTGGATACATTGATTGCTATAACATCTTGATATTTATTGGTGAAGTAACATTATTTCATTGCTATATTAACAAACATTGACTTCGTCAATATTTATTGTCGCAATTGCTTATATATTGATATCAGATAGTTATATGAAGTACTAACCCTTTGAATCATAGCCTGCATGTATTAGTCTATTGTTGCTTTGTTCCGGGCAGGTGTTCTCATTTGGGCCTACACTTCATTATTGACTGTTTAGCTGGACTATCTATTTTGGTGGTGACCTATGAAGGGGGAACTTTACTTTGACTACTAAACCTTTGCCTCTTCAAAACTCCAGGTTACCGGGGACATCTCCCCTAGGACTAACCTCCCTAAAGAGAAAGAACCTCCCCATCATGGTGACATTGGGTGTGATAGGTTCCTGTTATTCCATTTTGGCCTTCTACTTCATAGCCACTTGACCTAGCTACAAATTGTGCAATAACAAGCCCTAAACTCCTAAAACTGACTGAAGACCTGATCCTTGGCCTTCATAAAGAAGATACAGGTTTTCCTAGAAAAATCATCAATAAATGTCACATTGTATGACAATACTTTTAATTATGCTACTGACATTGGCGCACTCACATCTGAATGGATAAGAACCAATACCCCCTTAGAATTACTCTTGCTACTAGGAAAAGTATCTTTGGCATTCTTTCCAAGTTTACACCCTTTGCACACTCCCTTCTTCTCAATCCTTAACTCTAGAAGACCTGTAACAATCCCCCTCAAAATCGACAATTCCTTATAGTGTAGGTGTCCCAACCTCCTATTCCACAACTCATATAGTTTTTCATTGTCGTGTACCAAATCCATGCAACCTGTATAAAGTTCCTTCTCTAACCCCAAAGACCATTGCGTTGTCTGGGATATCATTCTCTGGATGTATGAGTACCTTCCCTCTCTAAAAAGTAACGAAAAAACCCCTGTCCTCCATAGCTGATACTGAAAGCAAATTCTTCTTCAAACATGGTACACAAAGCACATCATGGGCATCTAACAAACCTCTTGACTCGAGCTAGAATGTAACTATTTCCTCTCCCTTCACTACATACCTGGCATCATCACCAAGTTGTACATGAAGATCTACATCACTCTTCGTCATACTGCTAAATGGCTCTTGTTATTTTTTCATATGATGAGATGCACCACTATCCAAGAACCAAACACTCCTCACTGTTATGATGGTGGAAAGGCAAGAAACCAGTGAGAAATCCTTCTCAAACTTTGCTACAAACTCATCAAGCTATGTATCTGTTGATGCTATTGTATGCGTCTTTCCATTACCCTTCTTATTCTTCTCTGGACACTGAGATGCATAATGTCCATTCTTATGACATGAGAAACACTTGATTTTACTCAAGTCCTTCGTCCTTCTTCTTCCCTAGTTGTGACGATCCTCCATCACTGTTACCCTTCTTGCTAGAATTCTTTCCTTTTCCCTTCCTTGTCTTGCTGACAAGAGTAAATTTCTCTTCACTATCTCCCTGGTTGATGCTCTTAAACTACTCCTGAGTCTCTTCTTGGATGAAATCATCCCAAAGTATCTGCCAATCTAGGATATTTTCCCAAGTGCACACTCCCTTGACAAATGGTTCCCATGACTTGGTAAGACCATTTAATGCCACATTCACGATCTCTGTGTCCTCCGTTGTCTCCCCTATGGATGCAAGATGATCCCGTACCTATGTGGTCCTCATGAGATAACTGGTAACATTATTAGATCTAGACATTTTCACTGATATGAGTTTATTCCATAAGACCATCTTCCTATTCATGTTCTTTTTATGGAATAAACTTACCAAGGCATCAAACATCTCTTTGGTCGTATTTTTCTTGGTTAGGTGAGGGATTAGATGATCCTTCATGAAATCCAGGAGGACCCTCTCTGCTTTGATCTCCTTCTTGTTGTGAGCTTCCAAAGCTACCAGATCTTTTGGTGGAGTAACTACTTTATCCACTATCTCCCAATGGTCATACTCCTTCAACGCCAAAGTTACTCGTGTTTTCCAAGATAGAAAGTTGAATGCTCCATCCAATTTGTCTTCAACTCTCAATGGTGTTGTTTCCATCCTTAAGAACTTATAAACTACCCTAGGAATAACATGTTGCTGAAAACTACCCCTGCACTGAATTGTACAGACCTGTATGTGGATGTCACCACTGTAACCCACATATGTATGCCACTGTCACCACTGCAAACCCTATATATGTGATTCACCTTCTTTTGACCAATGTATGTACGCACCTGATGCCACTGTGACCTACGTACACCTACGTACACCTGCAAAAAATTAGTCTTGCCTCAGTACGAGTATTTCCTGGAATATGTCCTTCGATTTTTGCCTGCTGGTTATGAATTTGCTATGGATTTGAGATCTGGCTTGGTTTCCTCCCTTCAGAGAACCTTCTCTGATATCATGTTGAAATTTCTCCTACTCAACATCCAACTGTTAATTCCAAATAAATCACTTATTGAATTAAAGAACAACTGAGTAATCAACTAAACATGCAACATACGTATAAACAAGGAAACCAAATTAAGCACACATAAACACCAATAGTTTTGGGTAGATACCCCTAGAAAGACCCCAGAGGGAAAAAAAATGCTGAGAATGATTTTATTATGCTAAAATTAGGGCTCCCATAATAGGGATAATGGCCTACTGAGAGAAATACAACTGCATAAAAACTTGGCAAAGTCTGACCTGTTGTATGAACCAAAATTGCACACTTTTCAAGGTGTACGTGAATCACCTTCTTGTGACCCGTGTATGTACGTCATTGTCTCCACTATGAACCATGTACATGTATAGAAAGTATGTACATAAAACTTCGTACGATGCAACAGTTTCCTGTGGCTTCGGGTGACTGAAACCCACTTGCGTTTCCTCTGTTCTCTCTTCTCCTTGACCTGATCTCTAGATGGAGCTCCTTCTCCACCTATCTAAGATCTTGAATCATGGTCCTTTGTGATCCAATAATCTCAAAATCAAAATATCTACTCTCAATAATCTCAAGTGTCAAGTTACTTTCTCCTTCACCATGTTAATATTATGGTAGCTTCGGGAGGTATGAACCTCTATTGTGACTTATGATGAGACTAGAATCCTTTGGAAGGAAGCAAAGAATTGAAGGAAACCCTAGACAAGTTGTCGGCTGGACAAATACATTTAAAATGAATTTATTGATACCCAAAAGGAGAAGTCGGTCGTAGTCAGCTTGCCCAATTCACTATAAATACAGGGAGCCAGTTTTCATTATTCATTATCTCAGCAATTGTAGAGAGAGCTAAATCTGCACAGGCAGTTGAAGGCATCAATAGTTTGGTGCACAAGTTTCTGGGAGAGATGGGAAAGTGGTATGCTAGCTTCTGGGTGGGATCATCTGTTCATGTTAGTTTCTATTTCTTGCTTGGTGCATTAGCCTCTCTTGGCTATTGAATTGCTACCAGGATTCTCTTCTTGGTCAAAATCAAGGTTCTCAAAGGGTGGCTTCGGCCAGTGGTTGGGTGACGAGGGTATCGTCAATGGTAAAATGAGCACAATATTCTATATTCTAACAGGTTATGGGCCCACACCCCTTCAGTCAGCATAAAATGCTGGAAGGAAACATAGCCGCTAGACATTGAATCTTGTTGAGGAACTGTCGCTAGGGTTACTAGCAGGAGCAGCTTCCAAAGCACTACAGCTAAAGTTACTAGCAGAAGCAGTTGTAGAAACCCTAATTCTCAGATCCAACACCTTGTGATGGAGCATCTCGCTCAAGGAGAATATAATAAGATGCACCCTAACTCAGCGCACCTATTGGCACTCTCTGAAGACAGAAATGACGGAGTTGAAGTTTTGGATCAAGGCATGACTAGTTACCAGTCAACCGAAGACATGTGTGAAACAATCAGTCTCTTACACTACTCAACACTTACCGGGACAATTGAAGACGATATGTGGATAATTGACAGTGGAGATTCTAGGAACATGACGGGAGATCAAGCCAGACTCTCAAATCTAAATGAGAGAAAGACATCGTACAAAGTGGAGCTTGGAGACAAAAGTACTTACCCCGTCGAAGGATTTGGACAAGCCTCCGTCAAGTTGGAATCAGGTAATCATGTTCACTTAAACAATGTTTTATAGGTACCTGGTTTAGAAAAGAATCTTGTATCAATATCATGTTTATAAGACAAAGAAAATAGAATAGCCTTCATGGATGGAAAGGTGTTATCATGGCATAAGAATTCCAACATAGAAGATGCTAGGGTTATTGGAAGACATGAAGGAAATCTGTATAGACTACTAGAACGAAATGAATAAGCTCTAGTACATGACAAAGTCAACCCTAATGAGATTTGGCATAGAAGGTACGCTCATATCAATTATCAAGCATTACCTTTCCTCAGAAAGATGGTTGAAGGAATACCAGAATTGAAATCCACACATGAAGGAATTTGCAAAGGATGTGCCCTTCGGAAGAATATCAAGAAACCATTCCCAAGAAACAACAACAGATCTAAGGAAACCCTAGATCTAATACACTCAGATGTTTGCGGTCCAATGCTAGTCAGATATTTAGGAGGATCTCTCTACTACGTAACCTTCATAGATGATTATTCAAGAAATACGTGGTTGTACCTACTGAAATCAAAAGACAAAGTATTCAACAAATTCCAAGAATTCAAGGCAAAAATAGAAAACCTTACAAACAAGAAGATCAAGACATTAAGAACAGATAATGGAGGAGAATACACCTCAAAAGAGTTTGTTGCATTCTGCAAATTAGCAAGGATTAGGAGGGAGCTGATTGTTCCTCATAATCATCAACAAAATGGTGTAGTGGAAAGAAAGAACAGATCTATCTAAGAAACAGTAAAATCTTTATTGAATGATCAAGATCTATCCATGTTTCTATGGGGAGAAGCAAAAATGACGACAATATATGTACATAGTAGAAGCCCTCATTTCATATTGAAGGACATGACACCAGAAGAAGCATTCTCAGGTAAGAAACCTAACGTAGAAAACTTATTAATATTTGGATGTCAAGTTTACTCTCATATTCCCAAAGATAAAAGAAATAAACTAAAACCCTTAGGAAAGAAGGGGATATTCGTGGGATATAGCGATTCATCCAAAGCCTACAGAATATATATTCTAGAGCAACACAAGATAGAAGTAAGCATAGATGTAACATTCAATGAAAGGATGGCCTTTAGAAAAATCTATTGAAGAAACTATAGAAGAAGAAGAAATTGAAGAACCAAATGAAGAAAACACAGAAAGCAAAAATAACGAAAAGGATCAATTTGATCATCCTATGGAGCCATGTGAGAACATTGATCTAGATAATATACCAAAGAACAAGAAACAACCAGCTTGTCTTGAAGCCACATTACAAGACGTATAAAGAATCGAGGTTCCAGAAGGAACATACAGGAAGAGTAAAAGACTGAAAATATTCTTAAGTTATGCAACATACATGACAAAGCTTCTAGATGAAGAACCTACTACATTCAAAGAAGTAGCTAAAAAGGGACAATGGAAAGAATCTATGGCAGAAGAACACCAGTCCATTATGAAAAAAGAAGTATGGGAAATTGTACCTAGACCTAAGGAAAAATTAGTGGTAACCTCAAAATGGGTATACAAGATTAAACATGCAGCAGACGAAAGCGTGGATAAATACAAAGCAAGATCCGTGGCCAGAGGGTTCTCCCAGAAGGAGGGAGATGATTATGACGAAACCATTTCTCCAGTGGCAAGGTATACCTCCATCAGAGCTATCATATCTCTTGCCGCTTCCATGGGATGGAATCTACACCAGATGGATGTTAAGACAACCTTTCTCAATGGAGCTATCGAAGAAGAAGTGTATATTGAACAACCTCAAGGATTCGAGGTACATTCCAAAGATACTCAAGTTTGTAGATTGAAGAAAGATCTATATGGACTCAAGCAAGCTCCAAGGGCTTGGTACGCAAGAATGGACAACTATCTAACAAGACTTGGTTTCTCCAAGAGTCATGAAGATCCAAACCTCTATTACAAAGTCATGGATAATGCACCTGTGATTCTACTATTTTATGTTGATGATCTATTCATAACAGGTGAAGAATCTCTAATCATCTAGTGCAAGAAGGATTTAGTCTCTGAATTTGATATGAAATATCTAGGTCTCATGCATTATTACTTGGGACTAGAAGTATGGCAGAAGCGTGGTGAAGTATTCCTTGGACAAGGAAAGTACGCAATAAAGATCCTTCAGAAGTTTGGAATGATGGACTGTAAGTCCACGGATACTCCTATGAATGCGTATATAAGAAAAGTGGAAGTCCCAAATTCTGATCCAGTAGATCCATCTCTATATCGACAACTAATTGGATCATTGATGTATTTGGTAAATACTCGACCAAATATTTGCTTTGCTATAAATACATTAAGTCAGTTCCAGGTGGAACCTAGACAAGAGAATTGGATAGTTGTAAGGCATGTCTTAAGATATATTCGTGGGACAATAAATTATGGACTAAGATATACTGCATCCAGTGATATCCAACTTCATGGATTCACAGACTCTGATTGGGTAGGAAGTGCAGAAGATAGAAAGAGTACTTCAGGTATGTGTTTCAGCTTGGGCTCCGCTATGATATCTTACGACAGCAGAAAACAAAAGTCAGTCACACTCAGTACAACAGAAGCAGAGTATACGGCAGCTTGTGAAGCATGCACATAAGCAGTATGGCTAAGGAAATTAATCTCCGATTTATTTGATGAGACTCCAAAATCGACCATAATATATTATGATAATCAGAGTTGCATAAGATTATCTGAACATCTAGTGTTTCATGAAAGGTCGAAGCACATTAAGATCAAATACTACTTTATTCGAGATAAAGTCCAAGAAGGAGAGGTAAAGCTCGAGTATATCCCCACTGATGAGCAAACAACAGATATCCTGACAAAACCTCTATTCAGAATCAAGTTTGCATATTTCCGAGAGAAGATGGGGATCGTGGAAATAACTCCCTTAGCTGAAAGATAAGATTCTCCAAGCTAGAGAAGGTATGGAAAAATATTCTTGAAAAACATTTATTTTTGTGATTTAAATAACTCTCCAGTTAGGAGGGAGCACTGGAAACATTATTTATTTTTATAATTGAAAATTAGTCCAGATTGGACAGATGCTTTCCTGTTTAGAAAGTGGATTGAGATTTTTGATGGACAATGACTTTCCATTGTAGTTAACATGGGAGGCAGACTGATTGCTGATGTATCATAGACAACGACTTCCCATTGTGATTAACATGGGGAGTGGTCTAGGACAATCATTCTTCTTGGGAGTCACTCTAAGTAGTGGTCAAGTAGAATGGTCTGCCTCACCGGGCAGACATTATTTTGAAGTTCACAGTTGTGAGCAGTTTCGAAGAATGGTCTGTTTTGGAGGTTGATGCAGGACATATATTCCTCGGGGTTATACATTCTCTCCAGGTTACACTTTATTTAGTTTTAGAGGAATGGCCCGGGGTGGGGAATGGTTCGAACAATTATTCCTTAGGGAAGACTCATTCTGTCCAGGTTACACTTTGTTTAGTGTCAAAGGAATGGCCCAGGGTGGGGAATAGTCCAGGCTCAGTAATCAGGGACAGTCATTCCTTAGGGAAGACTCATTCTCTCCAGGTTACACTTTTTTTAGTGTCGGAGGAATGGCCCAGGGTGAGGAATGGTCCAAACATTTCTTAGGGTTTATACATTCTGTCCAGGGTGCACTTTAATTAGTGTAGGAAGAATGGCCTAGGGTGAGAAATGGTCCAGGCTCAGAAATCAGAAATAATCCTTCTTCCTTGTTTGAGAAGAATGGGGCAGATAGCCCATTGTTGATATTCTATGCTGATCTTTCAGATATTCTTTCAGATCTCACAGACGTGAGTGAAAGATTGGACCATATGATTCAGTTTTTATCATAACATTGTTTCTATGCAGGTTGCTATCAGATGTTTGTTATGAAGAATATATGATAGTAGATATACTACTATGGTGGATTTGTTCCACTATTTGTGATTATGTTTCATGGTTTGAGTAGTTGCATACTACCTGAATAGACACAGGTTGTTCTATTAATTGATATTGTACCAGTTGTCATAGGAGATTATCCAGTTGGATAATAATGACAGGTGCTCATAGTGCTACCAGTTGAATGGTCTGTTGTGCTCAAGACCATACCTCCCTAGCTAGGAGGGAGTGTTAATATTATGGTAGCTTCGGGAGGTATGAACCTCTATTGTGACTTATGACGAGACTAGAATCCTTTGGAAGGAAGCAAAGAATTGAAGGAAACCCTAGACAAGTTGTCGGCTGGACAAATACATTTAAAATGAATTCATTGATACCCAGAAGGAGAATTCAGCCCCAGTCATCCTGCCCAGTTCATTATAAATACAGGGCACCAGTTTTCATTTTTCATTATCTTAGCAGTTGAAGAGAGAGCTAAGTCTGCACAGGCAGTTGCAGGCAACAACAGTTTGGTGCGCAAGTTTTTGGGAGAGTTGGGAAAGTGGTGCGCTAACTTCTGGGTGGGATCATCTGTTCAACTTAGTTTCTATTTCTTGCTTGGTGCATTAGCCTCTCTTGGCTATTGAATTGCTACTAGGATTCTCTTCTCGGTCAAGGTCAAGGTTCTCGGAGGGTGGCTTCGGCCAGTGGTTGGGTGACAAGGGTATCATCAATGGTAAAACGAGCACAATCTTCTATATTCTAACACACCATAGCCTTTCTTTTATAATCGTGAGTTATAATATATTTCTAATCTCCAAAGTGATCTACAGTTGAGATTAATTCTCACATTTACTTGAGATTAAATTACACGTTGCATGCTAAGTACTTTTAGCATGTTTCTTAAATAAATCAATCAAATAATTACATAATTAATTAATATAAGAAATTTACTTTAATAATTCTTCTAATCAAAGTAAATTCAAGAGTAGAATTATTTGGACGATTTCCACACGCGTAGACACATAGAGTTGTGCGAAAATACCTGTCTGATGCTACCACTAGCATCAAAACCAATACTTCACATTTGTATGAACAAATGAGACATGCCTACTCCACACCTAGATTAACAAGGGTGTGGGTGAAAATGACCTTCACACCTAGGGCTATGATCATGAACTACGAATCACCTCGAGTTGGTTTGGTTGATAACATCATTGCAACATTTAAAGTCATTCACGACCCTAGTAGAATCAACATTGAGTGTGATCATGCTATTTGAGATTGTAGGATTTGGTTCCTTAAGAGTACCACTCATCGAACTAGATTGTGCTACCTGCATCTTCATTAGATATTGTACCTCCTCCCATGTATCCTTGTTAGCCTATATTTCCATTTTAGGATTGTTATGATGAATATAAGCTAAATAACTTAGAGAAAACATTTTCTTTGATATGATATGATAGGGGTCATAGTGCCAAACCATTCCTAACTTGAAACCAAATAAGCTCATCATTCTATTTACAACCTCAAATGTAGATTTACTTTTGACAATAAATGAATACACCTGAGTAGGTAAGGTAAATATGACTTATGTTTTTTTGAAGAAAAATGAAGATAGTCATAAGACAATATCTACCTAATACATTACAGAGAAAAAACTCTTGGCGAAATATGAATGGGTAATAGGTAATGCTAAATCTCACATCCATAAATCCCGAGGACAATAAAATCCTGGTAAAGATATCGGTCTCCTACTTTGGTTTTAGGACTTAATTGAACTATATTAAAAAATTTAGAAGACATCCTAGGTGGTGGTTGTCCATCAAAGATAGTATGAGCATGAAAAATAAACTTATTAGCCAATTCCCCAAAACCTCCCTTCATCTTAGTATGAATAACCACTGAAGTCCATTCAACCACTGGAAGGGGATTATTGTCCCTATCTAATTTCCACAAGGTTAGATGCTCAAATTGTTCACACTAGAAATATAACAACATGTAAACTAGGTATGATTGGTATCTAAACATATTGAGATCATGGTAACCACACAATTGTTCGTGAATTTCCTTGGACAAAATATTGCATAATGATACTTAACTAGAAGTAAACTAGAAGGAGAAGAAATTCCATCCATTATACCAAGTATAACTTCATCCACCAACAGATCATTCTCATACGCTGAAATCCTAAAATTGAGAAAATCATAGAGATGACTTCTCGTGGAAATTTTGAGAATTTAGATGCTTGGAAAGGAAAATTTAAATCATGCATTGGAACATCATCACACAAGTAAAGACCAAAATTCTCAATTGGTCAATAGAATTGATGAACTAATAAATGAGATAGATAAGCTTGCAAACGAACATTTACTTGAAGTACAAAAATTGTAAAAGAAGATTGTTGATTGAAAACCTCTCAAAATATGCCTCTTTCATAATTATTTCAAATGATTGAAGACTTAAATGATGATTAAAAATTATGAATATCTCCAACAAGAAAGATAATGTTGGTGTCATGCTTGACAAAATTTGATCAAATAAAATACAAAATGTGAAGAGTGATAAAATTTCAAATAAGGAGAAGCTAACTCATTTAAATGATACCCCAAAAGACAAGGATTCGGTTATTTAGAACTTATAGTCACATATTTCTTAAAAACAAATTTGAATATTAAAGCACTTTTAAAAGCTCATAGGATACTAAACAAGCTCAAGGAAGGTAAGAAGCAAATCAAATTATGGCCTAATGTGTCCCCAAAGGTTTAAGAAGAAAGTAAATCAAATAAAATAAAAAATAGATCCACCAACCGAAAGAACAAAGCATGAGATGGAGCTCGACATCACGTGTATGAAAACAATCATTATATCCTTATAATGCGTAATTCCTAAATTAGTATTTGTTCATGATATTCAAGTGATCTACTTGAAAGCAAAGTGGTTACGAAATTAAGAAACAATTAGAGTTGAGGGGCTATTTAGCCTAGAAGAGGAGTCTTTGGGAGGGCATGGCATTTATAGAAACTAGCATTTTACTACTTTTTTAGATTTCATTTCAACGAGAATAAATTTTACTTTGAATTACTTGTATATCACAAGGACAATTATGAAGTTTTGAGAGGATTCATCTTTCTATTTTGTTAAATATTTATTCTTGTTTATGTATAGGTTATGTTTCATGTTTCTTCATGTCTACTCAAGTTTTATTTTGAAGATGTATGGATGTACTTAAACATTCGTAATGTTTTATTATGTGGTGATTAAATGCTTTATGTTTAAAGTTTTTTTAGTCATCATTTTATTTTTTTTCATTTTTATTATTGATGAGAAATATATATTTTTCGGGATTAGTAATAATGAATTTTATATTTTCTTAGATTATTAACGCTGAATATTTGGAGCTTCAATTTTACATGCTAATACTTGAACTATAATTCCTTTATTTTCTTTGTATAATTTAGTTATAATCAATTTATGTATGAAAAAATAGAATTTAGTTTTATTTTGAAGATGTATGGATCTACTCAAACATTCGTAATGTTTCATTATGTGGTGATTAAATGCATTATGTTTAAAGTTTCTTTTGAGTCATCATTTTATTCTTTTTCATTTTTATTATTGATGGGAAATGTATATTTTCCGGGATCAGTAATAATGAATCTTATATTTTCTTGGATTATTAACGCTGAATATTTGGAGTTTCAATTTTACATGCTAATACTTAAACTATAATTCCTTTATTTTCTTTGTATAATTTAGTTATAATCAATTTATGTATGAAGAAATATAATTAATATCTCCTTTAAAAACTTAAAAGATTGTGTGTTTTGATTTTCAGTAAATCTTTCAAGTTATTCATTTTTTTTAACTTGAAACCTTGTTTATTGAAAATAAAATGTTTTTCTTTACCAAATTACGTCATTGAAATGAGGGATAACCCCTCTAGTTAATGGATTCTTTTAGATTAGCCTAAAGTGACAAAGTTTGAAAAAACTTCCATAGGGTGCCTTGGCATGTTTCCTCGGACATGAATGTCTCAAGGAACAACATACCAAATGTGGAATCTTTAGATTAAGTCACAATTAACCCCTTGATAATGAAAATAATTAGTGGAGGCTCATGATGAAACAAACAATGGATATGACATTGTCACCTTATAAAATCAATTTGTGTTTAGCCTAGTGACCATGACTAAAGTGTTCCAAGAAATCATAAGGAAAAGGTTACTGACATTTATATAGCACTATCACCAAATTGATCATGAAAGAGTGTTACTTCTAAGACTTGCCTCTGTGACCATGATAGCTTTTTAAATCCCTTATTCATAAGGAAGGATAGATAATAATGTTATCCTTATCACTTAATCAATCCATAGTATTAGAATTTGGTTTATGTGGTTAGCTATGTGACTGCAACTAGAGTGCCCAACATCAAGGGTAAAGGGTTCAATGTATATCTCCCTCTCTAATAATTATCTCCCAAACTTGTGATAGGACCTCTAGTCCCTCTTTGTGTGAATGTAAAGGCTTACATGGCCCTAACAACTAGTGTGCTATCGTCCCAATCTGAATATGAAAGTTCTAGTGCCTCTTCCATGGATTTCGACAATAGGGATCAGGGTTTAAACACTTTTTTTTACCACTACAAGTTGAATCCATTTTGCACTCACATTCATACAAGTCCGAAATTGGGCCTTCATATTTTTTCTCACAAATATGACAATGTATTAGGTCTTTTATGAAATCATCAACATCAATAAATTTGTTAGAGAAGGTGGTAGGGTTGATTAGAGACTTGTGTTTATATATGTTGTCTCACCTATATATCATTTGGATTGGGTGATCATCCTCATTGGAATTCATGTAGCTATCATACCATTGGAAATTCGTGAGGTTGAACTATGTCACCTTACTAACTAGAGCTCATATAGAGTCCACCATTGTTTGTCCTTGCTAGGTGAGTATTATGCATGGTGAATTTGATAGTTGTATGATAATTCAATGGTGAATTCTAACCATTTTCCTCTTGTGGTATGTATATATTATTCTATTTTTTTAGATGGTGTAACATTCTCTATTTTATATAATTAATCTAATTCATTTCATCATTGTCACCTAACCTAATATTCACTATGCACTTAACCAAGGTACAATGATCTCCTTAAAATCACTCTAAAAGTTATGATCTTATGATTGAAAGGTTGCAAGTTCCCTCATGCTTATTTGCTTCTCAACTGTAACCACATATCCAACATTGGTTTAATAGAGGCTTAGACAATTCTCCTTATTTGCCTCATGGTTTTAAATGTGTACTTGCACTACACTTGGGTATATTTGCATTAGATGTGTATGCTTTTTCAAAATAACAATTCATGGTTGAATGCTTAGTGAATGTGGAAGTATACGTTTGGAATTATGACTTTGAAAAAGGTAAAGAGGTCAACGAGGAACGAGAATGAAGAACTCAATGTGCTAGAACTTAGTCCAACATACAATGACATCGATTCTAGCATTAGTATCCCATATGACCGAACCTTTGGTAATACATTCAAGACATACCATAGAGCGGTTTTGAGAATGAAATTGCATGATGATGATATCAATAGTGAGGCCATAAGCTATATGATGCAAATCTCCTAACTACATAGGATTATGACTAAAGAATAAATATTTCCTTGTTTCAATGCGATAAAATGACTAATTCATAAGGAAAACACCAATGAGTTCAAAATTTATTTTGATAAAGGGACTCAAATTAGTTCTTATGCACCCCACATTTTGAAAACCATATGCAAGCTACCGGCTCCACATATTATCTTGGACAAATATTTTTTACAAGAATTGATGGCTAGCACCAATAAAAGTAATTGAAAGTTGGTGGGATATATATAAGTTATTCCATAAGCACTCGTCAAATGTATATCCAACTTATAAGTTGAGGGATCCAATAAGATATGTTGTGATGTTGGTAAGAAAGATTTATGGCGAGAACAATTTCTTGTAATTGCACAAGAACTAGGTTCCCCTAATACAGTACATGGTTGTTATAGAATGTTTCACCTGTGGATAGATGAAACTTCCCTTGGATTACGAGACCCCTATACCAAGACAAAAATAGTACAAGTGGACATTGACATCCCTTTAAAATTATCTTAACCAATCATAATGTGAATGAGAGAAAGGATATGATGAACCTGTTTCAAAGTTTGTCCTCACTGTTTCCAATCCCCAGGATTGATCTCCAATCTCCCTGGTGTAAATTGAGATCTGCAATGGACAACAAAGGAAAACAACTATCTCCTACTCTACAAGATTATATGATACAAGTTTATATATGAATATTAGAGCAACAATAGACAATCAAATGTAACAAGACATAAACGTGAAGGAAATAGGCCAAGAATATATTAATCAGAAATCCACAAAGAGATACTTACATACCATGATTGATGCAACATGAACCTCTCCAATCTCTCCTCATCCACCCCCTTGCACAGATCTTGAAATCAAAATGTTGAATTCTTTCCCTAGGATCAAATGTCTGATACCTAAAATATTCCTCCCTTCACCATGGAAATCCCTCTTTATATAAGATTTGGAGGGTTAACCACAATGGAGAAGATCACTCACTAGATCCACTAAATTGGGATCTTCAAGATTTTTAGGGAGAAAATATCTCTCAAGGATTTTAGGGAGAAAATATCTCTCAAGGATTTTAAGGAGGAAATATCTCTCAGGATCCACCAAATTAGGATTTTGGTTTGAGAAAATATCTCAACCATCCATGAGATTCTCAAATTCTCCTTGAGATTAGGAAACTAAATGTGAGGTGGATTCTCACACTAAATTAATTTCCTTTTTATGAATAATAATGAATAATTCATGTGTGCATAGTATTTTGACCTTCATATGATATATTTCTCCTCCACACTGACTAGCGATTGTGACAAATGTTCTTTCATGGTGTCAAGGTGTTGTGACACTTAGTAATGTTCATGCAACACTTAGTTAGGTGCATAAGACACTTTGACAAAGTGCATGTGACACTTAGTAAGGTGCATACGACACTTTACGACACTTAGGCGTAAATAGGTGTGACACTTAAGTGTGAAATTTTGGCGCATAACAGATGCCCCCTAAAGTGTGAGGTTAGATGAGAAATTGATGGCTGAAACGCTTTAAAAACTCTTCAATGCAAGGGTGTTGGAGTCAGAGAACCTAGAAGAAGCTATAAACAAGCATCAACCAATATACATATATGTTCCATTTCCGAGGCATACATACCTATGCTCGAAATACAAGATGACTAAAAGCATGAATGTCGACCAATACATTGAGGATCCATGAGAATATTGACTAAGGATATGGCCACCAGAGATACAATGTGGATCCATACATCCATGACATGAACCGATCACATCCATGGAAAATACATAGTGGAGATACGAGAAGGAAAAACATAGCCACAGATCAATACAATGTGGATCTATGTGACAGTATATATATATATATATATATATATATATAAGATTGTTAGCATCGGGATTGTACTGGCATATTTTATATTCTTAAATGATATATATCACAGCTTGGGAAAATCACATAATAGAGTGAGCGCCCAACCTAGGGTCATCGTCCCAATCACAATTTGGTACGAATCTAGCCATGTGAATAGATGATTTTATGTCGAGCATGGTAGAAACCACTTGATTACCGGTCATTGAGGTATACCATTAACAAGTGCGAGGGAAATCACCATTGATGACAATGACTCCCAAGGTACCCTAGTACATTCCAGTGAATGCGGATAAATGAGTTGAGGTCAAACATTCATGGAATCATTAGACCAGAGGTCAATGATGTAAACCTACAGTCGGAAGTGAGGAGGCATTCCATTGAGGCATGCAGGTCCCAAGGTACTAATTGGTTTCTAATTCTAATCCCTGGACAATGTACTAAAGTTTATAGGAACAGACTCGTCGAAAGAGGCCCATGATGTATCCCCCATCATCGACATGAAATTGACACAGGATAGTGATATGAGATGGTGAATCGAATGAGTATGGACTGACATAGGAAATGGAAACTGGTAATACTGTAGATGGATTATTTGAAGTGAAACTTTCCTTGAACATTATGAAGCACGACAAGTGATTTGGAAGCATTGACTTGACGAGTACCAAGAAAATAATGTGACGACAATAAGATAACTCTTCACCTAGAACGTAAAATTATAGAGACACATGGAATTGGTATGACTCAGAGACAAGAAGATTACCCAATAGTAAGATGAGTCACAAACAAGTTCCATGTTCAAGGGAAACAATAGTTGCCATAAATGATTCCAAAAAACTTGACCCACTTCCTTCAATTTCCCCCCCATCTAGATAGATGAGTACCTCTCTATTTTTTAACTAGCTTGAGGAGGGTAACAAATGCTTGATATAGCTCTTCCTTTGGATGAGTCCCTCATCATATGTTTAATGAACCTGAAGAAGGAGGGGTTTGGTCCCGTATGGGTCTTGGATATTGGACTCACATAGGTCCTTCAATGCATAATTTTACAAGCCCAAAGAAGGTAAACTCGACTATTTTTTCATGTTTAGAGAGTCTAAAAATAACTTAAAGATGACTCCATTGATGAATTTTTTGTAAATTTAGTCTCCCAAGCCCGAAAAACATGTAAAAAAATACAGGGGACAAATCTTCTAATCATGCTTGATTAGAGTGTTCCTTTTTCGTAATTAGTCTCATGAGGCCAAAAAAGAGATTAAATATCACTGAAATATGAACTTTCAATCCTTTTAATAAGTGTGAAAGGAAGCAAGCTCACTCGACAATATTTTCATGTTTAGGGAGTCTAAAAAGAGATTAATGGAGAATCCAAAGAATTCATTTTTCATATAGATTTTATGAGTCCGAAAAAGAGATAAAAGTATACTCAATAACCTATTCTCATGTTTTAACGAGCACGAGAAAGAACAAAGACTAAGATCAGTAACCTATTCTCATGTATTTACGAGCACGAGAAAGAACAAAGACTAAGCTCCTTCCATAAAATATTACTATGTTACAATGGGAATGACCCCTAGGCGAAGATCACTCCTAGTAGTGTGTCTCTCTAGAGGTGTTCTTACCCCAACTTGTTTGATAGAAGCTAGTGGCTTCACTCCAACATGATGTCCAAAGGCTGGAGACCTGCCCCCCAAGTGTCATTTCCTCTGGAGACTCTACTTCTTTCCTTGTTTAGGCGTCTGGTTACTAATAGGAAAATTTTCACTAGGTGCAGGAAAAGAAGGCTCAAGTATTCGATCTAGAGTGAGACTTGATTCAAATGGAGGGGGGGTCTATTTGATTTTTTAATGAGCTTGATAGAGACAATGAACTATGCTCATAAGCGTTTGTTTCATATTTTAATGAGATTGGCACAAGAAAATAACTTTTCTCATCGAGACCAGGTACTATTGAAGGATTAGATAATTCTAAGGATTGTCACACCTGAGTCGAAATAATATTTAACGTGGAAACCTATAGGGTGGGAGGAGAAGACAAAGGAAAAACCCCCATGAGTGAGGAATCCTTAAGGAGACCTACTCCTACACTCTCAAAACTATTTTGTACTAGAAAATGGACATAATTTACTGCAACATTGTGGAAATATGGAGTTGTATAGTCAAGATGGTAAATAATGATAATGTTTCCTTGATGGGGAAATTGTAAAATACGAAACATCGAAGATGTGACGACAATCATTGCATAGAACCAAGTAAGACCAAGTAACAAATTATAATCCAAGGTTACATCAACCACTTTGATATCGACCGAAACAATCTTACCCTTCAATGTCACAATGAAATATTGTAAGAGTCTGTGAGGCTAGAAACCATGTCCATCAAATGATTTCAGTGTGGTAGGAGACTGGATAAGTTTAAGAGAGCTAAGGTATTTCCAACAAGACAAAGACATGATCGAGGTCGAGGCTCCCTCATCCAAAATAGTGCGATGGATGTTCTTTCCACCAACCAAAATTTGAATTTGGAATGCTAAGTGGTGGGAGAGTTTCTTCATAGAGTAATCCTGATTAAATGTAATCAGATTTGATTCCTCTAGATCCATAGCTCTAGTGTATGACAAAAGAGTTCAACGTTGACTTGGACAGTGTTGTAGAACTTCGAGGGTTGACATAGAACAAGGTTCCTATGCCAAATCTTCGACGATACTGTATTTTTGGGCAGCGTGGGATTTTGGATTAAATGTCTCTTTTTGAATTTCACTCTTAGGCGAGCGCAACACTACGTCAGAAATTGGCTTCTCAATATGAAGAGGATTGGAATATGGAGGAGGAGTGGATGTGGAGGGATGATCGAGAACATTTCCTTTAGTTTTATCACCTAGAGGAGTTTTATAAGTATTTTCTTGAGTCATTACATTAACCATCTTAAAAATGTACACCTCAGAGGCACTCGTGGAAGAATCCCCATGGTGGGAATGACCTAGGTCACCTCCTTGCGGAGGGTCATGGTTTTTTTCAACCAGATGTTGTTGCTAAACCGGTTGGGAGGTACCCTTCAGAAATTTAGCGACTACCTCACGATGAGGGAAATATTTTGTGTAGTGGTTTTCCTCATAGATCATGCAAGGAAATGTAGCTTTCCTAGTCGATTGAGTATCAACAGTCTCTGTAGTATCCCGTTGGTTATAATATTTCTTGGATTTACCCTTGTTTATGTTCTTACCTCCTGGTTTTTGAGATGAAGTGGATTGGCATGCATTCACCTTGGAGGTTTGAGCAAGAGTGTAAATAGTCTTGATGTTTGAAATGTAGCCTAGTTCTAGAGCAGGTTTTGTCGGATCATTCGACGGGCGATGATCATGAGGGATTAGATCGTAAAGAGTGCCAGAATGGGAATATACCAAGTCCAAATATTGAGCACGACTGATAGCCTACTCCTCAGTAACTACATTCCCCATAGAAACATCACGAGCGATGGATGGCAGGAGTGACTTTGTAAACCAATCCACGAGAAGTTGGTCTGGAATTGGTGCTTTAATCAACCATATCTGTCATCTCCACTCATGAATAGGATCATATATGTGCATGGAAGAGGATTTTCGGAGTGAGGTAAAAAGTTTTGCACTGGTCTCATACCGTATAGGAAAATGGAAATGCGTAAGAAAATCCATGGAAAGAGAATTAAAGTTGACAAAGGAGTTACGCAACAACTCAATATACCATTTCGTTGATGCACCTGTAAGTGTTCTCTGAAAAATTATCAGATGAATGGAATAATCTATTAATGTAAAGTCATAACATGATTGTTAGGATCTTCCCCAGGTTTTCCATTGAATTTCGGGATGTCGGACTATAATTTGGCAGAGATGGCGAGCCAAAATGGGGTATGCTGAATAGGTTCGTTTGTCAAACGCAACAGATCTGGTATATCTAATGTAGCCAATAATGGAAACTGTTGTTTAGCCTATGGATAATGGTGGTAACCATATGACATGGGAACATCAACATGACCATATCTAGGTTGCGGCGAGATGGAAAAACTAGATGGTCCTCTCATATATGACGGTTGCCTAGGTTGTCCACTCATGTAAGGTGGTTGTCCTAGTTGTCCACCCATGTATTGTGATGGACCTCCTACATACTAATATTGAACTGATGGTCCCCCCATGTATGGTGATTGAAGGGACTGTCGTATTTGGATCGTGGGGTTTACAGATTGATAGGTTAAAGTTCCTTGTGAATGATTTACTGCTGAATTGGGTTGACCCCACAAAGGATTAGTAACTCCCGGAAATGGTGCTCCAGGAGATAGGCCAATGGTAGTAAGGATAGAAGGAATTGAAAGAGTGACTTTTCCCCAGGATTTTTGATGTTGAAACCACGTAGGTTTCCCCCTGGTGAAAATTTTCCCTACAACTAAATGTTCCCCCCCCCAGCTGAAGGTTGGCTTCTCATTGAAGATTGAACTCCAATGAAGGGTGTAGTAATCTACGATGTATGGTATGGAGGATGAGTAGCTTGTGTGATTATGGTTATGTGAACGACTTGACTGATGACCATCTGACTGATGGGATGACCAAGTAAATCACTTGGCATGTGCATGTGTAGAAATAGTGAAGCAGTAATATTACTTGACCCATGTGCAAAAGGAGATGTATGTGCAAGTGGTTGATTCGGGGTTACCCAAGTCATCGATGTTTCTGGTAAATATGCAACACCAACATTAACAACTACATGAGTTTTGGAAAAAGATAAGTTCCCAAGTCCTTCAGGAAAACCAAAAGATGACGGGTCCATGTCAAAAGATTTTGTAGTGGTGGAATCGAGCGGTAATCGAAAAGAAGAATAAGAATCAACATATATCATGGATGATGGATCAATGTGTTGTAGGCCAAGTGTATCAGTAAAAAGCTGATTCATGTAAGATGCAAATATTTCTACAAAGACTGTGACCGGTTCTTCAATGTGTTGGCCACTTCTAGGAGGTATGCTCCCAGTCCCAGAAGTTGGATCTTCGATTATTCCTTCGTAAGAAACATTGTGTTGAGGTTATTGAGTGTCAGGTTCCATAACTTGTATGCTGTGAAATATTCGATCCTAATACCAACTATGAAATTCAAAGAAACACACTCCTAATAAAACTAATAGCAATCAACCAAGCAACAAAAAATTTAAGGATCTTCTAAAGATGGGATATCGACCTGCCAACGAAGAAATGAGAAGCGGTTATCCCGACCTCCATGTAATAACCCTTCTCAGTGCAAGTAACCCTCACTTTCGTGGGATCAACCTCCAAGGGTACTGAGAGTGTGATACGACGTCTACCCTAGGTACCATGGGAATCCCCCCATTGTCACCTTTGTAGATACCTAGGAAATGCCACTAAGGTTACCAACTCACATTCAACCTCTGGACGAGTACAATCAACATTCAGGATTGAATGTATGGGCAAGATATCAAAGTCCAAAGATCTTCAAGATAAATGAAGACAAGTGGATCGGTAAGATTCCTGTGGACCCTGTATGGATTTGCGATTCACAAAGCACCGAGACCAAATGAAACCAATGGTTTCTTAAGGAAAAACCCCAATATATGCTTTGTCCACTACGATTGGTTAAGCTTTGGAGGGGTAATCTCTGCTACTCTCTCGCACACGATCTCGTGTTTAACCCCTATGTGAGAGGGGGTTCTTGAATATTCTTATATTTTGTTCACTCTTTAGTTCTCTATAGTTTGTTTAGTAGCCTTGGAAAATTTACTCACTTTTCCTAGTCCAAAGATCCTAATCTTGTGCTACTATTGGTGTGTTAAAACCAAAAAATGTTCTAGTTGATTTTATTAACACGGGGTTGATTTTAATGGAATTTTACTCAATAATTTCACGTAGATGAAACTGATGATGTGAAAGAGACTCAACTCCAATAGAATGAAAAGGAATGAGATGCAATTCGTTCTTTTCAATGAATTATATATATGGAAGGGAGAAGAGTTCTATTCTTCTTAACACAAGCAATAACTCAAAATAATGCAAAATTCAATTTCAGGGATCAAGATGATGCCAAAATGCATATGCAAAACTAACTCTTTTTCCAAACATGTACCAAAACAAACTTCCTAATGAATTCAAAAAGTTTCTTGATTTGATTATGTATGTAAGGAGATATGAAAACTTTTCCACTTCTTAACTTTCAAATGAAATGAAAGACATATATGTTTGACACAAAGAAGTACAAGGGAAAAAAAAATCCAACAAATCACACTCAAAATGATGAGAACTGAAATAAAAAAAGTAGGGGATAACCTACTCAATCAAGAACTCAAAGATGCAAAAGAGAAAGAAGACAAGCACTCATGAAAATCCTCTAAACATGAGAAACATGAAATAGTGTTCAATACTGGGTTGTTGCAAACAAGAGAGTCATAATCATCCAAAAAATCGAGATGTTTCAATGAAGACAAAAAGGCTCAATACCAAGCAACCTTTGTAAACCCTAGTTGATGAAAACTCCTAAACAATCAAGCAATTTGAAATCTTTGTGAGACGAAGATCAGAGAACCAGAAGGAAGGATGGACCAAGGGATATTGTTAATCCAAGGGGATCACAACTAGGAGAGAATATTGCAAACTCAAAGAAGGAATATGAATGAGTGTCAAATGTTAAATTCTCAAGGAAAACTAAGTCAAAGATAAACCAGGAGTCTCTGGGAAAACATCTGCTCAAAATCAGACTGAGAAAAGTAGGGAAAAAAGAGGTAAAAACAAATAAAAGAGGAGATTGGCACCCATGTTCTCAAAGAGATAGAGTGCCATGGCACCCTCTAGTGGGATTAGGGGAGCACCAATAAAAAAAATGGTGCCATATAACATGATTAAGGGAGCACTAGTCATGAGAATGGAACCCTCTAGTAGGCTTAGGGGAGCACTAGTTAGAAGAATGGCACCCTCTAATAGGCTTAGGGGAGTGCCAGTCACGAGAATGGTGCCCTCTATCAGGCCTAGGGGAGTGCTAGTCAGGAGAGTGGTGCCCTCTAGCAGGCTTAGGGGAGTGTTGTTGAAATATTGTAACTTCAAAGAATATTCTAATTATATTTGAGTTATTATCTTAGATATCAAATAAACTTTTGTGGATTGATCATGTCAAGTCTTGTATAAGACCAAATCCCTTTTTGTGGATTGGTCAAACCATATTTATATGGTGGTATTTTTAAATTCATCCCCTAGGGTTTATAACGTGGTTTTAACCACTCTTGGAAGAAGTTGGCCCTACTAAGTGAAGAGACATAACCCTATCGCCTACTCAACTAGTATTTATAAGTGAGGATGGTGCCTCATTTTTTCACTCACTCACTCACACTTCTAGTGCATATCTTTTGAAGGAAGCTGCAATTGCAACAAGGAGAAGAGAGGTGCATGCTCAGTCCTAGTTCATTCTTGGTGGTTTGGTCTTAAGTCTTGGCATTGTATTGGTAATCTATTATTGAGGAAGTGTTTTCTAGGTTTTCTCCCCCATGAGGGTTTCCCAGGATAAAATGTTGTGTACCTTGTGATTGTATTTCTTTTAGTGATCCTACTTATGATTTTGTTTTGTAAATTCTCTAGTAAATTAAAAATAAACTAATAACAACTTTAAAAACTTAACATGGTATCAGATCTTGACTGAATAGAGCACCTTTCACTGGTTATCCAAAAACGTCATTGTTTTCGTACAAGGAAATTAGGGTTTTTTATTGGAGAGGAATTTTTGACTAAAAAACTATCTAGAGAAGTGCACCCTACCCTAGTGCATACTTTCGCATCTTGAGCACACTTTTCAATGTCCAGACTCTCCGAAAAGCTAAACCCTAGTTTTGACTAGTACCAAAAAACCAGGATACCAGAATGAATACCAAAAATACCAGTCCAAAAGTGTGCAGGTCAAGTTTAAAGGGGTAAAACTTGAAATTTTCTAAAACAGTCAACTCCAGCCAACTCACCTCAACCTAGCACATCTCCTGGTAAGTTCAGATTCATTTTTTGAGCACTTTCATTTTCTGGTCATTTTCCTAGCTCCAGGTCAAGATGTTTGTGAGCACCAAGCTTGTTGACAAGTTAGAAGATGTGGAAAATTTCCATATCTAGAAGTATAGAATTGGATTCATTCTTTAAGATAATGATCTTCCAAAATTCATAAAAGAAAATTTATCGGAACCCGAAGAAGAAGCAGCCAAATAGAAGTACAAGAAGGATATGATTAGGGCCAAAAGGATAATTGTAGATTCCATTAAATACCACTTGATCCCTCAAGTGTCTTCTAAGAATACTCCAAAAAATATGTTTTATTCCCTAACAAGAATGTATGAAGGAAAGAACATCAACCGAAAGATGAAATTGAGAACCCAACTCAAGAATACAAATATGCAGAAAGGAGAAATAGTCCAAGACTATTTCTCTAGGGTTACTCAATTCAAGGAACAATTAGAAGTAATTGGAGACAAATTGGATGAACATTAACTCATCATGACAACTCTTAATGGTCTCACAAGACCTTGGGATTCCTTCATCAAAACGATTTGTGCAAGAAAAGAGAAACTCCAGTTTGACAGTCTATGGGAAGAATGTGTTCAAGAAGAAGAAGCGAGAGTAGCCAACCGAGAAGTCATACTATTAAGGGATGAAGATTAAGCCCTATATGCTCATGCTAAAGGAGGAAAGAAGAGGTATCATTTCCAAAAAGAGACCAATTTTCATAAAGAATATCACCCTCCAAAGAGATTCCAGAAATATCATAAGAGTCAAAGAAATGAAAAATACTTCTCCTCTTATCAGTGTTATCATTGTGATAAGATGGGACACATTGTTAAGAACTGTCCTACCAGAAAGGAAGAATACAAGAAGAGAAATAAAAAAATACATCATGCCCATGCAGTTGAATATGATGAGCCACCTAAGAAGTTGACCAAAGAAGAAATTGAAGATTATGTTTTGTTTTCCACCCTCTCATGATCCGTGACACCTGGAGAGGACACTTGGATCATAGATAGCGATGCTTCTAAGCACATGAAAGGTCAGAAAGGCATTCTCTTTAGCCTTATATAAAATGACTTCCACCATAAATTTTCACTTGGAGATGATTATCAACATCCTATCAATGGAATGGGAGAATCCACCTACAAACTGGATTCAGGAACTCTAATGAGAACGAAGGATGTACTCTATGTAAGATAAGAAAGGTTTTAGGGTTGCAATCATAGATGGTGAAGTTATTATGTGGCCTAAAGGAAAATCTATAAAATATGCAATTGTTATTGGAACAGAAGAAGGACATTTGTACAAGTTAAAAGGTCACTCACATGTAGTCATAACTCACTCTACTGAAAATCTTTGTGAACTTTATCATAGAAGACTAGCTCACATCAACTACAAAGCCTTACCATATGTAAGAAAGGTGGTCACAGGTTTACCATAATTTAAGGTTGATCTTGAAGGTGTATGCAAGGGATGTGCACAAGGAAAGAACATAAATAACCCTTTCCCAAAGAGTGAGAGTAAAGCATAAGGAATCTTGGAGCTCATCCACTCAAATGTATACAGTCTAATGTCATCAACCTCTCTAAGAAGATATGTATACTATGTATCATTTATTGATGATTACTCTCATAAGAATTGGGTTTATTTCTTGAATTCAAAACATGAAGTACTAAGAAAGTTCAAGGAATTCAAAGCCTTGGTAGAAAACCTCTCCGAAAGAAAAATCAAGATACTCAGGTCAAATAATGGAGGAGAGTACACCTCAAATTAATTTGGAAGATTTTGCAGAGATGTTGGGATTAAGAGGGATCTCACCACTCCCTATAATCCTCAACAAAATGGTGTGGCAGAAAGAAAGAATATAACAATTATGGAAGCAATGAAGACTATGATCCATGATCAAGATCTTCCAACACACTTATGGGATGAAGCAACAAGAACAATAGTCTATGTCCAAAGTAGATTATCCCATAGTGCACTTGGATTCAAAACCCTCGAAAAAATGTTCTCCGAAAATAATACAAAAGAAATCCCTATAAAAATATTTGGTTGTCTAGTGTTTGTACACATTCCAAAAGAAAGGAGAACTAAGTTGGATCCCTCAGGAAAGAAGGGAATATTTGTTGGATACTGTGAGGTCTCTAAGGCCTTTATAATCTACATACTAGGTTTCCATCATATTGAGATCAACATAGATGTAACCTTTGATGAAGATGAACACTCAAAATATCAAGGAAATGCCATCTTGAAGAATTATATGAAGAAGAAACTGTAGCTCCCAGAGTTGTAGAACCAATGAGGGAAGTTACAGTTACCCCTGATGATGAGATTCCAAAAGATCATGATATGATAGAATCTCAAGAACCTCCCCAGATGATGATCTCTCACAAGAGAAAGCCAACTTGGGAAAGGTAACTTATTCAAGATGCAGAGAAGTATGGTTCCCCAGAAGGAACCATGAGACAAAGAAAGAAACCTAAGTCATTCTCCAGTTATATGGCTATGATGTGTGATCTCATAGAAAATGAACCTACTTGATTTGAAGAATCCATTCAAAAGAAAGAATGGGTGGATGCTATGAAAGAAGAATATGAGTCCATTATAAAGAATGATGTATGGGAAGTAGTTCCCAAACCAAAGAACAAAGATGTGGTATCTTCCAAATGGATATACAAGATAAAACATGCAACCGACTAAAGTATTGAAAAACATAAAGCAAGATTTGTGGCTTGTGGTTTTCTCAAAAGGAAGGTATTGATTATGAAGAGACATTTGCTCCTATGGCCAGATACACTTCTATCAGAACCATCATAGCTCTTGCAACCAAAATGAAGTGGAAGTTACACCGGATGGATGTGAAAACAACCTTCCTAAATGGTGTCATTGAAGATGAAGTGTATATAGAACAACCACAAGGGTTTGAAGTTGAAGATAGAAAGATTCATGCTTGCAAACTGAAGAAATATCTATACGGATCGAAACAAGCTCCCAGAGCTTGGTATGGAAGAATTGATAGTTTCCTGATGAGCTTGGTCTTTACCAAGAGCAAAGATGATTCTAACCTTTACTTCAAAGTTATGAATGATAAGCTAGTTATATTGATACTATATGTGGATGAATTATTCTTAACAGGAGAATAAAATATCATCATAGATTGTAATAAAATCTCGTTGCAGAGTTTGAGATGAAAGACCTAGGCCCGATGCATTATTTATTAGGTCTTGAAGTTTGGCAAAGTCCAGATAAGATCTTCCTTAACCAAGGGAAGTATGTATTTGAAATACTGAAGAGATTTGACATGTTGGAATGTAAATCCATGAACACACCCATGGAAACAAAGTTGAATCTCATGGTTGATACTTCATCAGAATTGGTTGATGTTACTCTATATAAACAAATCATTGGTTCGTTGATGTATCTAACGAATACCAAGCCATATATATGCTTTGTTGTCAACATCTTGAGTCAGTATTTGGTAGAGCCCATATGTGTTCACCTTGTAACTGCAAAGCATGTGATGAGATACCTTAATGGTACTTTGGACTATGGTCTATGTTATATTGGAGATCATGACTTCAGACTGTATGGTTATACTGATTCAGATTGGGCTGTAAGTACTTATGATAGAAATAACACTTCAGGTTGTTGTTTCAGTCTGGGGTCATGCATGACTTCATGGCAGAGAAGGAAGAAATCCAATTGTTCTCTCAACATGACAAAATTAGAATACATTGCAACATGTTCCTCAAGTTGTAAATCCATATGGCTTCGAAATTTGTTGACAGGTCTATTCGATATGGAGATGGAAGCCACTGTGATTCTATGTGATAACAAAATTTGCATAAATATGATAGAGAACCTAGTGTTCCATGATAAGTCGAAGCACATAGAGATCCAGTATCACTACATTCGTGATATGGTGTAGAGGGGAGTTGTAAAGCTCCAATATGTTGGAACATATGAGCAGGTTGTAGATGTGTTGATCAAGCCTCTATCTTGTGTGAAGTTTGAGTACTTCTAAGACAAGTTTGGTGTTGTCTAAAAGGACCTCCCTTGAAAGCAGGAGTGATGTTGATGATACTATGGTATCCTGACCAACAACAGGTAGCTCCATTAGGATTTTATATCCTAGGGGATTAATCATCCCTGGGAAGATCCTGAAGGTACGGTAAGGACATTCTATCAGAGTACTTGTGCCTGTATATGATAGTTTTGGTCAGTAGTGGTAGATATGTTAGGATTTAATATCCTAGGGAATCTTTTGATTCCTAGGTAGGTCCCGAAGGTTCAGTAAGGACGATCTATCAGAGTACCACGTGGTAGATCCATTAGGATTTTATATCCTAGGGAATATTATGATTCCTGGGTAGATCCCAAAGGTTCGGTAAGGACAATATATCAAAGTACCAAAAAATGTTGTTGTTGCACCTACCTCATTCTATTGCCATATGATGATGATGTTGTTATCTTAGCTTTGTGCTAATGATGTTTTTCTTGTAGCCTCATGTTATTGTTGATGATGTTGTACCAGCCTCGTGCTGTTGTTGATGATGTTGTATCAACGTTGTGTTGTTTATGATGATGGTGCACCAACCTCGAGTTGGTGATATTGTTGATTTAATGTTATGCTAATTGATGTTGATGTTTCAACTTCATACAGATGATGATGATGATGATGATGATGCTCCATATCCATGCTATGAACGATGATGATATTCATGATGAGAAAAACTTCAGATGATTTTTAGATATGCCAGTCAGTGTTCCAGATGTTGATGATGTTGTTTCCCTCTCTCTCTCTCTCTTGATGATGTTGTATTGGGTTATGTCAGTAGAATACCCTTGTCGTTAAGGGGGAGTGTTGAAATATTGTAACTTCAAATATTATTCTAATTATATTTGAGTTATTATATTATAGATCAAATCCCCTTTTGTGGATTGATCATGTCGGGTCTTGTATAAGAACAAATCCCATTTTGTGGATTGGTCAAACCATATTTATATGGTGGTATTGTAAATTCATCCCCTAGCGTTTATAAAGTGGTTTTAAACACTCTTGGAAGAAGTCAGCCCTACTAAGTGAAGAGACATAACCCTAGCGCCTCCTCAAGTAGTAATTATAAGTGAGGATGGTGCCTCATTTTTTCACTCACTCACTCACACTTCTAGTGCACATATTTTGAAGGAAGTTGTAATTGAAAGAAGGAGAAGAGAGGTGCATGCTCAGTCCTAGTTTATTCTTGATGGTTTGGTATTAGGTCTTGGCAATCTATTATTGAGGAAGTTTTTGTTGGGTTTTCTCCCCCATGAGGGTTTCCTAGGATAAAATGTTGTGTACCTTGTGATTTTGTTTCTTTCAGTGATCCTACTTATGCTATTGTTTTGGAAATGCTCTAGTAAATTGAAAATAACCTAATAAAAACTTTAAAAACTTAACAAGCGCCAGTTAGGTAAGTGGTGCCCTGGTGTACACTATAGGGGAGTGCCAATTTTTGAAAAGTTAAAAAATGACTTCTATAAGCTCAATCTCAACAGAGACTTAGTCAATGTCTCTATAAAATCTTCAATGAGGAAGAGGGAAGAGAAAAATAGATCATAATAAAGTACCAAGATCTAATGATAGATAAAGGATTTAGACGATCCAATGAAAGACAAGTCAAATTCGATCCCCAATGGAGTCACCAATTTCTGTTATGAAATGTTTTTCCTGCGGACAGATGAAACTTCCCTTGGATTACTAGACCCCTATACTGAGAAAGAAACAGTACAAGTGGACACTAACATCCCTTTAAAATTATCTTAACCAATCAAAATAAGAATGAGAGAAATAATATGATGAACCTATTTCGACGTTTGTCCTCACTGTTACCAATCCCCAAGCTTGATCTCCAATAATCCTGGTGCAAATTGAGATCTACAATGGAAAAAAAAGGAAAACAACTATCTCCTACTCTACAAAACTATATAAGACAAGTTTATCTGTGAATATTAGAGCAACATTAGACTAGCATATGTAACAAGACATAAACTTGAAGGAAATAAGCCAATTATATATTAATTAGAAAGCCAAAAAGAGATACTTACAGACCACGATTGATGCAACAACAACTTCTCCAACTCTCCTCGTCCAACCCCTTACATGAATCTTAAAATCAAAATGATGAACTCTTTCCCCAGGATCAAAGGCTTGATACCTCAAATCTTCCTCCCTTCACCATGGAAAGCCCTCATTATATAGGATTTGGAGACTTAACCACCATGGAGAATATCACTCACTAGATCCACTAAATTGGGATCTCCAAGATTTTTAGGGAGAAAATATCTCTCAAGGATTTTAGGGAGAAAATATCTCTCCAAGATTTTGAGGAAATATCTCTCAAGATCCACCAAATTAGGATTTTGGTTTAAGAAAATATCTCAACCATCCATGAGATTCTCAACTTCTGCTTGAGATTATGAAACTAAATGTGAAGTGGATTCTCACACTAAATTAATTTCCTTTTTATGAATAATAATGAATAATTCATGTGCACATAGTATTTTGACCTTCATATGATATATTTCTCCTCCACACTAACTAGGGATTGTGATAAATGTTCTTTCATGGTGTCAAGGTGTTGTGACACTTAGTAAAGTACATGCAACACTTAGTAAGGTGCATATGACACTTTGACAAGGTGCATGTGACACTTATTAAGGTACATACGACACTTTACAAAACTATTGACACTTAGGAATAAATAGGTGTGACACTTAAGTGTGACATTTTGGTGTGAAAAAATGGTAGCGAAGGGAGTTATATTCAACTTGGTCAATATTATGTCAAGAAATGCCAACAATGCTATAAATAAATGCTTGGAGAATCCCAATGATAAAACAACCTATGGTGAAATAGCACTTGGAATAGAAAATTTTGGATATGGTAAAGAAGAAGTAGTAGTTGGATGAAATTGTAATTTGGCTAGAACCCATCCCCACCAATGTGCATCCACTAAGTCAGAATGAATGAATTCCAATATCTTACAACATCAAATAGGTAGAATTTATACTTAAAAATACAATATAAGATTTGGATGATTTCCCATGGGATAATGACAAATGATCGGTTGAATACTTAGAAATCATGAAGCTGCACTAGATACCAACATTTCAAAATGAAAATAGGTCCTTTTGATTAAGAGTTCTCATGGAGTTTCTACAAAAATATATTGAAGAGAAGAAGCAACAAAACTTGTAAGTCCAAAATATCACCCATTTTGAATTGGCCAAGATCATGGAGGAGCCAAATATGACCAAAGTCTTCTTAATGGATTATAGACTAGGCCGTATTTATGACTGCATTAGAGATAAATTTGACTTCATAAAGTCAATTAATGAAAATGAAATATTCAATAATGCTTTTGATTTGCAATTGACAAACAAACGTGTGAAAGAGTATATAGAAGGTTAAGAAAGAAGGTGAAGGGTCATATTTTGTAACTCCTTCTTGGTTTCTTCCGTGTGTGTGTGTGTGTGTGTGTGTGTGTGTTTCATGAGAGGAGGATTGTGTAATCCAAGTTTCAAGTTCCATTGGATGGATATAATACAAACATACTGATTATGGTGAATGATTGTGTCATATGTTTTTTTATTTCATCATGAATGATTTGTTTGTATGTTCTTATAAATGTGTATTCATTAAGTTTATGCATATTGCTAATTCATAAATTTATGAATGATTTTGAATTTGTTGGTTTGTATAAACATGGTAAATTTGGGATTGCATCAAAATAGAATTATGTATTTCATTTTCTAAGCACCTTAATCAATTCTACTACTATACTTATTTCAATTTTGTAATTTTTTACACTAGCTAACCCAACAAACTTTATGAAAAACATAAAAATAAATAACTAAAAAAATCTAAAAATAGTAACACAACGATGAAAGCTGGAATAATCATCTTAAAGGTGAAAACTTTGATTTGAGCATCTTCACATAAAGTATTCCATATAAAATTTTACATGGGACAACTACTCGCATCAACAATTTGGAGGGCCTTCCTTTTATTAATTATAGAGGAGGATCTCGAATCCCAAGAAGTTTCAAGTGAACACGATCACAAAATGAAAGATATCATATCTCCAAAGTCTGAAGAACTTGTAGCAACTACTTTAGAGTAGCTTTATTAGGCCCTCAAAAATATATATGTAATCCCTCAACCTTTTTGAAGGATCACCAAAAAATTACTTTTTGAAGGATCACCAAAAAATTAATTTGCTTGATAAACAAGAATTTCCCTTACCATAAAAAAATATTCCATCACAAAGGTGTCAAAATTTCATAGTAATTCCTCACATAGAATCAACAACAAAACCCGTTGATGAGATTGATTCCATTATCAATAACCTTTCCCTTGAAAGAAAACAATTATAATATCATAATAGAAGATTCTTATCCTAACTTACAACACAACCTGAACCAAATGTTATGATAATGGATAGACAATGAGCGGCTTAGCTACTAGGAAGAATATGCATTGTAAATAACCAATTGGCTCTATGAGTTTCCTAAGAACGCTAAGAGATATTTTCCCAAGTTTAATCCATATAAAAGGTCTTACATAAAAATCACGTTAAATCCTTTTATGCGAGCCATTTGCTTACTAAATGTTCACCATGAAGATATAGTTGCATGCTTCCCTTTCACTTTGTGGGTAGAGAATTTGCTTGGGTTTATAACCTACCAATGTGTTTCATCCAAAGTTGGAAAGAGTTTGAGAATATGTTCACCATGAAGATATAGTTGCATGCTTCCCTTTCACTTTGTGGGTAGAGAATTTGCTTGGGTTTATAACCTACCAATGTGTTTCATCCAAAGTTGGAAAGAGTTTGAGAATATTTTCTTGGATAAATTTAGGGATGATTAAGACTTGGAGATTTTGGATTACAATTAACTAAGTTGAAAATTTAGTTTAACGAGAAAATTTGGGATTTCAACACAAAGTTTCAAACCTTACACTTACATATTCTTGAAGTAAGTTGACCTCTAACCCAACTCAACTTATAATTTTATCTTAATGTGATTGATTCCATTGTATCTATTTTAATAACGAAAAATAAATTCAAGATTTGTAGGTTTCCTATGATGAATCCATCGAAATGGACAAAGAGATGTCCTTACTACATGTGACTCTAATTTTAAAATTAGATTCTCTATGCAATATCCCTTGGAGAAATAACTCAAATGGGACTTTATATTGCCTCAACCAATTACCATTGCCAACACAAAATTAGGTGATGTTCACCCAAAAATTGAGGGGATGTAGACAATTCTAGAAAAGTTGGAAAATGAATTGTTAATTTGCAAGGAAAAAATAATGAAGGAGCCTCAACCAATAAGACATATTTCAGTACAATAGAAGCAAAATAACCACTAATACTTTGACCAATTTCACAACATTTTCCTAAACAAGCAACCAACATGATATATATGAGTTAGCCATGGAATATTAGTGTAAATTATCCAAGAGGATCACAATGGAAAAATATGTCCTCATTTTTTAATGCTTTGGATATTTTTCTAGAAAAAATTAATGAAGGAATTAGCTAGCCACATATAGAGTCTACAAACCCTAACTTAGCTTCCACAACCACTATGGTACTATAAAATACCCCCTTTTTCTTTAAAACTAAAGCATATGAAGAAGAACGTGAAAAATAAGAAAAATAAGTTGGAGATATACATCTTGGGCAAGGGCACATTTATTATCTTCACACAATAGGAACAACCAACAAGTTACTCCTCATACTCCACCTAACCCTTCCACATCCAGAGACATGAAATGTGATATTGACGCTCTTCCTCCTTTGATATATGATATAATATTTTAAAATATATGAAGAAAACCCGAGGAAACATCTTTATGCTTGACCTCTTAAAGATCAATGACCATTGAGATTCTTTATTGAAATCTTTCAGAGATCCCTTTTCAACCAAGAAGGTGTCCTCTTTAAAAAAAACATAAGAAAAATTAAAAGGGAATCTCCCTTGCTATTAAACTTCACCATTTTTAACTGTAACCTTCACAATTGTCTAGTGGATTTAGTTTTAGGTATGATTTTAGGGGCTAAATTTCGCTCATGGGTTAATTTTCCATGGTTTTTCCAAAAATGAGACTCGCTATTTTAAAAATGATTCGCCCAAATTCTATAGGATATAATTATTTTACCTTAAAAATCGCCAAAATTTTATAAAAACTATATAAAATACTTAGGAATTTGAATATTTTTACAAAAATATCTCCAAACATTTATAATTGACATATCAAGGATTAGTAAGATTCGCCAAGGTTTCTACATTTTAAAATAAATTTCCATCCTTAAAATCATCAGTTTCCTCAACCAACGTGATGCCTTATTCAATATGCCAAAAGCTCAATGCCAAACTTGTAAAGTCTAACTTGCATATTATTTAGTGAGGTAGATCTAAAGTGAATATAATAGACAAGCTAAAGGATGTTTTCATTAAGGCATCCTTAGACCCAAGGGTGCACCAAGTAGTGAAAACCATGGTTATAGACATCATAGAGGCCTACAATATTCTCCTCAAGTGAGATTGGTCATAAAATCCCAAAAAGTTATTTTTCAACTGATTTGTCTCACTTATGGTTGCCTTGGAAAGGGAAGTCAAATCATATCTAGTTTGATAGGGAGAAACTCATGAAATATACCATTTCTAATATTGAAGGATAGAATGAACCAATCATACACCTCGAGACTGACCTCAATATATTAGCCCCTCTTGTGCTTCCAATGTGAACCCACCCTTCCTCAGGCTTAAACTAGTGCTACACCTACTTGTAACATAGTAAATGAGAATGTTGGTGTCCTAGTGTCCCATATATTTTGGTAGCTTTATTTTGATAGGGCCAAATCCCATGATAATGCAAGAGACAAATGTGTTCTACCCTAATCAAAATGTGATTGATTTGTATTTTATATTATAATTTTTCTACATGAATAACAATATCAAATATGAAACTTTAATTCTAGCATTGTAGCAAGCCATAGATTTCAATATCCATGACATGCAAGTGTTCAATTATTCCTAATTTGTATTTATTCAAGTTAGGGGAGAATGTTAGCACTGTATTTCTTCATGGTCCTTTTGAAATGTAATAAATATAGGGCTTTGGATATGATCTCTCATTTCAAATCTTTCAACCCTTAGCCCATCCCTTCAAAGATAAAAATGTGATAGCTGATTCATTAGTTATTATGGAAACCAAATTTTCACTAGCCAATAAGTTTTTAGTTGAGTTATCTTTTACATCCATAATACACAACAATATAAAAAACTAGCAAGTTTTTGAAGATGATCAATGAATCATTAATTTCTTGACCAACGAGAAAACATTTAAGGGTGCTATCACTAACGATGGAGGGAATGCAATATATTCCTCATCTTATAATGAGAAAACTACTAACTTCCACTTCAATGTCATCCCAAAGCAACTGGCCAATCTTGAGAAGTTTTTTTTATTTATAGGACATATTTCATAAACTAGTTAATACAAAAACAACCAGCTCCTCAATGATTTAAAAGTGATTAGTTGAGGAACTAGAAGAACCACAAAATAATGAATCTTGGAGTTTTCTACACTAAAGAGGAAATGTTGTAGTATATAAACTTGTTTAAATGATACAAGGATATGTACAAAGGTGAATCAAAATTTTGGATGTTTGAATCATTTACCTAATAAGGCATAGCACTTGGATAGCTAATTTGGTTCTATCTCATAAAAAGAGATATAAACACTTATTCCTTAACTATAAGAACCTTACCAAGTATTCTAAGGGATAATTATTCTCTCTTATATATGGAGAAGATGGAGAAGATTCTATAGTTAATCAAGAGTTAGGAACCTTACCAAGTATTCTAATGGATAATTATTCTCTCCTATATATATGGACAAGATTCTATAATTATCATGGGTTTTGAGATGATGTGGTTTTTTGGATGGATTCTCTATGTACAATTATGTCATGGTGTCATCTCATGGTTAAGTTAAAAACCACATTGATAAGTAAGTGGGGTACTTATACATATACTAAAATGTCATTTGCATTGATTAATGTTGGTTCTACTTTTGAAAGAGCCATGAATATTGATTTCATAGGGTTAATTTATAAATCAATAGTGATTTATATGGATGACATCACCATCTTCTCTTAAAATCAAATTCACCATGTCCAACACCTCACACAAAACTTTAATTAGTGCCATAATATAATATTTATCTCAATCACAAGAAGAGCATGTTTGTTGTAACCGAAGGGGAACTACTAGGGCATATCATTACGAAGAATGGGATCTGAGTGGATCCATAAAGGATCAAATCCCTTTTTGTTCCTCACTTGGCTATGAAGAAATCCATGCAATATGTCTTCCGTAAAATAAGCAAGATCGAGAAATCAAGTTTATATCTCAGTAAGATTATTAAGTTGTTGAATAGTATGATTAAGAAAGACACTCAGTTTTCCTAGATGCATTTAGAGAAGGAAGCTTTTCACAAATTAAGGATGTCATCACGTCCACTTCCATTCTTGTCAACCCATATTACAATAAATATTTCCATCTCTACACTTTTTCTTTTGATCATTCCGTTGTTGTTATATTAATGTATAAATAAAAACAAATGTGATAAGTTCTCAATTTCTTACATGACTAATGAATTGAATTACCCTTTCTTACATGACTACTGAATTGAAGGGGATGAATTGAATTACCCCATAATTGAAAAATAGGAATACACTCTATTATCACACTAAGTTGTCTTGGGTATCTTAATTTGTTTTTGTTAAAAAAGAAAAATTAAAAAAATCTTAGATTCTTATTTTCTCTTTAAAATGAATTTCTCATCTATTAAATGTTAATTATGATAGGACCTTTTAGGATGACTAAACCTTTAAGTTATAGTTCATGTATTGATTCACAATTCAATTTTTGGTCCTTAAACCCTTATGAGCTCATGGTTTATTATTTTTGTCCCCTCTCGTGATTCATCCCTAGGTTGATACCTCCCATGACTAGATTGATGTGACACACCTCTCTCATCACTCATGACCTCGCATGCATACCTCATCATCTCCACTCACCTGTCCAATCATTTTTTGATTTGGAGAACGTTGCCCACTCAGTAGGCATTTCCGTAGCACCTGTCACAATTATCATGCACCCACTCCAAGTCATGATTTCCACGACTTATACCTTAACCCTTGTTTTCAGTGCCTGAAGTCGGTTGAAATGCTTTCAAAAGATCTTGCATTTATGATCCTTGGTAACGGTTTCTAAATTTGAAAAGTTCAGCAGTGATGCACTGTGTAAGTTTGTCAGTTCAGTTCAAACGATCGCTTATCCACTAAATCCAATACTGTGAGAGATTTCAAGCCCGAAGTTTCCTCAATCTCACCCTAAGTTCACGATGAGGAGCTCAACAATTGTCAACTTCACAGGTATCCTGTGCAACCTCCTTCACATATTAATTTTCATAGGAGATTTGTGCTTGGGTTTCGGTTTGCTAAGATTGCAGGGTAGTATGGGAGCCATATTTGCATTCCTATAAACATCTTCACTTGTATCCATAGTTTGATTATTGTGTTTAGTCATAGCCTTTGAAAGTCACAGGCCTGAAATAGCCCATCCTATGTGTATGTGTTGTGCTACACAGAGGCGCTGCTCAAACCTCTCTAATTATCCTTGGCTTCTTTTCATCCTATACGAAGAGTCAATTCAGAGTTACTTCCTCATAGTCTACACTCTGAAAACCTGTATGAGCCTGAAAGTCCATTTCTCATAGCCAAGTTCATTTTCTAAGAACTATTAATTTGGAGGGCCATCCTTGTGCTTTTGAGACTTAAATTGAAGTTTTCTGGTCAATAGCATCCCTTATAGCCTCTTAAGAACCCTCTTTCTAAGTCATGGAGACCCCTCAGTCGAAGAAAGAACACAAAGGTGGCAAGATAGTTCGAACAAAACTTGTGGACATGCGCCTTTTTGACACAGAACCCATGGCAAGGGAAATGTTTCGAAGAGAAGGATGCCTCTCTTTCTGCCAGAACATGCAGAGAGGCCACTCAGAAGTAGAAAAACAATTTTCACTAAATTTTGATGGCAAGCAAACCAGAGTTGGAGATTTGGAATTTGAGGTGACTGAAGCCTCCATCTCAACTGCAACAGGGACTCCCATTTTAGGATAAAATTTGTTCAAGGCCATGGTATTGAGTTCACCTTTCGTTAAAGATATTTTCAAGCCTGAATACCAAGCCAATGATTTATCTAAGAATGTGCCAAGGAACCAGTTGATTGACCAGTTTGATAGAATGTTGAAAATCATACAGAGATATTTTAGTTGTGAAGGGATATTTAACACCCTGTACCATTACCACATAAGGTTGTTGTTGCATTTTACTGGTAAGGTTCAGATGAATATTCCATATTACCTGCTGAGAAGTATAGGTAAAATGGTAGATAGGGTGCAAGCCAAATCTAAGGATGTGGACTCCAGTCTTTTCCACTCTGGACTTATCAGGATGCTTGTCTTTGAAGAGTTGGGAAAGAAAGAGATCTCCTGGGAGATTTTTTTGGTCTCTTCTCACTTTAAGTTGGACCCAACACCTACCCCCCAATCACAAATTGCAGGCTCTTCATCACCTACCAATACTAAAACATGGATCAACAAGAAGAGAAAGGGAAGAGCCCTTGTTTCAGAGATCAATAAGCAGGTCAGAGACGCTGAGGAGGAGGTTTTTCCTTCCCCACATAGATTTCTCACCACCACCTCCACCAGGGTTAGAATAAGTTCCATCTTCTACCAAGGTGAAATAAAAAAAAGGGAAGAAGCTTCTCTTTCCCTCTCCTTCTCCAGCAGCTGAAATCAAAGGTAAAAGACCTTTCACCAGGTCATCAATTCCTAAGGGGGATTTCAAAGGAAAACCTTTACAAGAAATCCATGTACAGGAAATCAAGGGTAAAGGTACCAAAATACCTTTGGAGAGGGAAGATGAAATCCTTGTGAAAGATTGTAAAAAAACCTATGAAAAATAAAGAAAAGGTTGTTGTGCAAGATAAGATGCATAAAGGAAAAGGTTTTGAGAGGACTGATGAAACATGCAATGAAACTCCTTTACAGATGGAAGAAAAGGAAGAGAAGAAGCCTGCTGAGACTGCACATGTCCCCAACCCCCTTGGAAGCCAGACCTACAAAAGAATTATTAAGAAGCTCAAGGATGCAAGGAGAGAAATATCTCATCTCAAAGCAGAAGACATGGTCCACTTGACTCAGATGAATGAACTCATGACTGGCTACAACCATACCCTGGACTTGGCAAGGTTCGTAGCGAGAAAGGCTATGCCTCTTCGTAAGCAGATGAAGAATCTTTACAGACATAACAGGGGTCTCCATGCTTAGAACAAGAAGCTAAAGGCAGAACTGAAGCATTTCCAAGATGAAGTAAACCAAAAGAATTTACAGGTTTTGGTTGAGGCTTCCATTGAAGATGACAAACCAATAGCTAAGGAGAGCACAACTATACTGAAGAGGCCTACCAGTGTTAAGAATAAGAAGTCCACTGAGTTAGTTGAAGACACTCTTTCCACCAGGAAGAGTGTGAGGCTAAGTGTCAAAATGACAAAGTAGCTGGTAGTGGTAAACCCCATTTTTGAAAGTTGTTCCTTCTTGGGAAGGTTAACTAATATGCACATATTAAGTTTTGCCACCTATATAGGCTTCTAGTTGTTTAGCTATATGAATTTTGGAATTTTTTTCAAGTACTAGTTTCATTCATTGGTAAAATAACCTAAGTAAATTGAATTGTCATCATGGAAGGACACAGACAACTCTACACACGTTCAGGAGTCAAAGACGCTGCATTTTGGCATAGCCACCCAAACCCTTATGCAGATGCAGCGTAGGTGGCACTACGTAATATTTTACAGAATGCAGAATTGTTACACAGGTGCTACCCACAGGCGCTGCGTAATATCTTACAGAGAGTAGGTTTACACACAGGCGCTACTCAATTTTGCAGTAGAGGACAAATGTAGCCGCAGACATGCAACACAAGAGCGCTACCCACAGGTGCTACCTTCTCTTCTTGTTCCATTCTAGGGGGCGCTACACAGAATTGCTACCCAAGGGAGTAGCCAACAAACACCAGGGATCTAGGAAGACTAAGCCAACACTTTTGGATAAGTTAATAATGGAATAAATGACAAAAGTAGCAGTTGGCGTGCAAGGGACAACTACAAGCTCCAAAGAGACACATAGCAAAACAAGAGTTGAGCAACACAAGAGGATCAAAGCATTTAGAAGCATGATTGGGTACAGTCACCAACACTTCCCTTTTTTATAGCATAGGTTGTTATCTTAGTTGTTAGAATAAATAAATGTTCTGAGACTTTTAAGGAAAAGAGGCCAGCTCGTACCTCCAACTGTTGCCTCCCTTTCTTGTTATAAATAGATAGATGAATTTCTTTAATAGTTTCGGATGGTAATGCAAGGCTCCCAAGAAACTGTAATATTTTTTAAAGTGACTGTGATCTAGTATGTACTGGACTTAAGACTTTTTGACTAATAGAAATCAACTCCTATTTCATACTATTTGCTTCTAATGCTAAATGTTCATATTTGAATGCTTCATATGGATGACTGTGGTAATGATATGATGGATGCTTGATCATTTTATTGTCATGGTGTTTATTTAGCTCCTTAGTTTCTAATTTCAAGAAGATCGTGTTTTAAGAAACTTTCTTCCTTTGGGCTTTTGTGGACCTGATGTTTGCAGTAGCTCTTACATTATTTTCATTCAAGTCTTCCTTCTATCCATATTTACTCCCAAACTACTGGTTGAAATTAGCCAAGACCTTATTTGTTGTAACATGTTAGCCTTGTTTCTGAGTGAGGATATTATCATTCTGAGATTTTCCATTCGACCTTTCAAAAAACATTCATACTTTCACATATCACCTAATGGGTACTGGGCTTACCTTTCTTGCAATCAGAAGGTGACTCCTAGTGCTAACACACTCTAGTGAAAGTTGTCAAGAAACTGAGATCCTATATCCTTAAAAAATCATAACTCGAGTGATAGTTCCTCACCTCATGGTGTGGTTTCTATTTAGTTAGAAGGATTCAGGGAGAAGAGAGGTAATTGGGATATGGTAATACATGAATATGACATGGATATTAAATCCACTAAGTTACTCAAGGGTTAAGGTTTGTGACAGTTAGTTGTTGAGTCTCAAGACACAACTAATGATGAAGAAGGACGAGAAAATAGATCTTCCATGTACTATGATGCACAATTTGTTCCAACTCTCATAGATTCATGGTACTAGGATTTGAATCTCTATTTATAGAGTGACATTACCCCAGACCACTTCAGTCCAAAAGATTAAACATCTCTAAGCCTAAGATTTTCTCAATACATTATAGTATGATGAGTACAATTTAGAATAAATTATGAGGAGTCTTGTTGCAGTTTTCTTAGTAACAACATGCTCAAAGGGATTTAAAAGAGTTACAAGATGGGATTGTCAATGTTTTATTTTCTAGTGATAAGACAACCCGTAAAATCCTCATATCTTGATCCTATTGGCCTAATTTTTTTAAAGATGCTCATTCCCATGTGCACAAGTGCCACATTTGCCAAATATTTGCTAGAAAAAAAAGAAACCCCTCCTCTAAATTTGGTTAATATTGACCATCCTTTCCAGTAGTGGGGTATTGACTTTTTTGGGCTGATAAATCCCAACTCCTATATGGGGAATAAGTACATTTTTATGATCATTGATTATTACACTTTGTGGGATGAGTCCATTCCCAAAAATCCACTTTAGTGAAGGTGGTTATCAAATTTCTTGATTTGAACATCACAACAAAATTTGGTTCCTCCATAGCATTAATGTTCAATAATGATAAATATTTCATGTATTATAAGTTAACATATTTTGATTTAGAGAATGGGATAGCCTTAAATCATTCTTCTAATTATTATCTATAGGGGAATGGATGGGTGGATTTAACCAACAAAAAACTAGTTTGAATAATTAAGAAAATTATAGAGGACCACCCAAGAAGTTGACATAACACCTTGTCCAATTCCTTTGGGTAGACAGAGTAACATAAAAATCCTATACTAGGAAGTCACCATATTTCTTGGCCTATGGGAAGGAAGGTATCCTCCCTCTTAATGTATTTCTCCCCTCTTTCTATTTGTCCAATGTTTTTCTGGGAGGAGAGAGAGAAAGCTAGAAAACAATGTTTTATCCATTATTGCCTAGTTAAAAAATTGTTCGATCAATCATCCTTCAACAAAGAATTTGAAGTAGGTGACCTTGTGTTGTTATGGAATTGAGACTACAATCCCAAAGGAAATAATATTATTTTTTCACATTTATGCTTAGGTACATATAATATTGCAGTGAAAATAAGTTAGAACACTTACCATCTTTTGAACTTGTAGGGAGTCAAATTCCCTTTTCTAACCAAGGCCTTACATTTGAAGCGGTTCCTCCACTACTCGACTATACAAATCATATTAGCATGTATGTAGTAGGTAGCGTAGTTTTCTCAAGTACTACCTTTTCTTATATTTCTACACTTTATTTCCTAGTAGGTAGTTTCTTTGATCAATTGTCGATTTCAACATAGTGCGAAGATATAATTTATCTCTTGTCATCCATCTTGTGGGACAAACTCTAGTGTGGGATAAAGAACATGTAATTTCTAATGGGTTATTGAAACAAAGTTACCAATTTAATGAGAACTCTCTAGAGTTCTCATTTTTTCAAGAATCACATTTTTTACCTCGTTTCGAAAAGTTGTGCTACCAGTAGAACTCATTTTTTCTTCGAAGTTAAAATTACAAAATTTTGCAATCGTCATCTATAAAGTTACAAATAAAAACCAAAAAAATCGCCCCTGAAACAAGAGGTGGTGCTCATAGCACCACCCCCTTTTTTTTGAGGTTAAAAACATAAAACTTCGCCCCTGAAACGAGAGGTGATGCTCAAAACATCACCCCTTTTTTTTTCAGGGTTAAAATTACAATTTGTTCAAGTGGTGGTGCTCACAACATCACCCATTTTTTTTGGAGGTTAAAATTTCAATGTGGTTAAGAGATGGTGCTCACAACAACACCCCCTTTTTTTTCGGAGTTAAAATTATAATTTGGTCAAGAGGTGATGCTCATAACATCACCCCCTTTTTCGTGGGGGTTAAAGTTATAAATTGGTTGAAATCATGATCCTCACAAACAATACCATCACTAACAAAAACTTGAAAAACAACCCCCAAAACTAAAAGTCGTGCTAATAGTGGCAACCCCTTTTCTATAGGCTCAGTATTATGACTTGCTTAAAACTATGGTTTTCACCACTGATATCATTGTGAATTGAAATCACGAGATCAACATCCAAATTGAAACATAATACTATAAATAACACATTTACTTCATTTTTTCAAACTTAAAATTGCAACTTTTTCATATCAATACACAAAAAATTGACACTATTACAAATAAAATTATAAAAAAGAAGAAAAAAAAATTATTAAAAAAAAACTAAAACTAATAAAATTGCCTTTTAAAAAAAAATCTATATATAAATAGATATTTTCATTCAAAAACATAAAAATTAAAAAAATATAAAAACAACCATTGAAAAATGATTATATATATATATATATATATATATATATATATATATATATATATATATATATA
>ML787687.1:325767-336574 GCA_009831015.1 Picea engelmannii | reverse complement strand
AGATATAGATATATATATAATTAATGAAAAATATTCCAGGTAGTTGACTAAGGCATGAGCACCTACAAGGACCATGATACAATGAGAGGGGAATGGTGAGGGGGGCTATGGGGGTTTACCTTGTAAATAATTCCAATCCACCCTTGCCAAAACCAGTTTTGTTGAATTTTGAATTTGAAAGTATCCCATTCATTTTCCCTCTAGCCCAAATCATTTAATGATAAAACTAGATTCTTTGAAGCGTATCCTCCCATCAATTATTAAGCCCACATGGTAGTTGAAGTAGTCCTCTTAGAGAAAATTAGAGGCATGGGATGAGTACAACATCCTGGAAATTCATGGTTGACCTTGGGTTTCCTTGGAAAGTGGAAAATCATGATTTTGTGGGAGCACACGAATGGGTAAGGGAGCGGAATTTTGCATGTAGAGTGAGGAGAGAGTAGGAAGACGTGATATAAGCCACTGTTGAAGAGAACCAATGAGGAAAATTATTGATTTGAGCTAATAATTCATTTGAGAATCCCTCCAACATTACTGAATTGGGGACAATATATTTGGGCCTTGTTGGGAACATTGGGAGCACTAAAGGAGGAGTTCCCTAAGGGACTATGGAGCATAAAAGAGGATATCACTCTTGTGTGGTGCTAAGCCAGTAGGAGAGGCCACCAATAATCATGGGAGTCCCAAGATCCATGAGGAGCCTTCCCTACGAAATTGTCCTTTGGAGAGTTTCCATTTGTCAAATCATGTTGAGAGTCACCCAAAATTTTCCCTAGTGGTATCATGGTCTGGTTAGGGGGTGTCTATTTGTAGAAACAAATGTGTATCTGAGCCTATGTTTGGGTGGAAAAGTGCTGACCCTCAGTCAGTTTGCTAGGAAAAATTCAATTTTAGATAAGTGTTCTTATTATTCTTAGAAAACAAATTACATGAAACATGTTTGATTTATTTTATGATCTACATTTTCACATAGTTATAATATGTAGATGGTTGTAGTAATATGTAAAGAAAGGAAATTATGCATATTCTTATTATAGAGTTCAATTAATATTTTTTTTCTTAATATTTGGAATGACATGAAAGGATAATTGTGCATGTGAGGTCTGACATATGATTTTGGTGGCTTGTTTGTATATTTGAATTTATGGTTATGACCCTATAGCATGGTCATCTTGAATTTCATTTATGCATTTTCCTTCCATTCCCATCTAGGGAACAATGGAATTGAAGTTGTTAATGGGTTGGAGATAACCTTTTAGATGACATAACTTATCCTTTGAGCTCATGTTACAATACATAGGTATTGCAAGCCAAGAATGGAGTATACTTAGAGGTATGTTGGTGATGGGAGTTGGTACATAATCCTCATCCGTATGATGCACTTTGGTTGGGATGATAACTATGTGGTTGTTGTGGGAACCATCAATCCCACATGCTATGTTTTAACCCATTATTCAATGAGTTTTCATGTTACAACAAAATTTTAAGTCTTGGGTAGATGAATGCCGATAAAATTTCCTTGAGATCAATTGATTTGTGAAGGTCACCTTGCAGTTCCTATAAGATCTAGGAAGTGCTATGGATTGATATATTAGCTTGAAATGGGGAATACATGTTCATATGGTATAGGAAATGTATATGTTATGGTGATTTTTATACAATTTGTTAGTGTTCCTTATGAGCCATACATATAGGAATATTATGTATTTATGAATGGATGCTAAGTCTTTTGTGAATTGGGTGATTGTGGTATAGGAAGTGCATGATTGAGAACCCTTGTAAAACGAAATCCAACCACTACTAGAGTAATCTCAGTCATACAACTATGAATAATATTTTCTATAATTTGTTGGAAAAGAGACATTTACATACTTATGTGTGTGTAGTTAAAATAATTGTAGACCTGAATCTCTGGTAACATAGCCATCCTTATTGAGTGCAAGTCCCTTACTTTAAGCTTATATTTTACTCCTCAAGTTGAATAATTATTAATGTAAAGGTATTGAGCCTATTCCCTACTTAGTATAAGCCAAAAGAGGGCCTCAAGAGAGTATTTTTCCTTTGGGGGGCCTTATAAAAAACTTGGAAAAGTTTTTTAGGAAAAAACTAATAGTTTTTGACATGTCACATGAAAGATATTTTTCATGCAATATAGCCTATATCACATAAATAATATCTTCATGCGATAGAAAATATATTGCACAAAAAATAACTTTGTGTGATATGGAGATAACCTTTGAGACTTGGTGTGAAATTTGATATATAGTAATTGTAGACCTAAATATTTGGTAACATAACGATCCTTCTTGAGTGAAAGTCCCTTAGTTTAAGCTTATCTTTTACTCCTCAAGTTGAATAATTATGAAGATAAAGGTATTGAGCCTATTCTCTACTGAGTATAAGCCAAAAGAGTGCCTCATTAAGGGAGTATTTTTCCTTTGGGGGCACTTAGAAAAAACTTAGAAACTTTTTTAAGGAAAAAACATGTAGTTTTTGACATGTTGCATGAAGATATTTTTCATGTGATATAGCCTATATCACATGAAAAATATCTTCATGCAATACAAACCATATTACACAATTTTTTTTGTGTGTGATATGGAGCTAACCTCTAGGACTTGTTGTAAAATTTGATGTCAAAGTTTGGAATTACCATCTTGTCGCACGAGAAGAAATTTCCTAGTGGTGCAATGTATTGCACCACACCCTTGAAAATTTTGTGGTGCGCGATACAAGGCTAATGATAAGGAGAATTCATTGCATGAACTAAAATTTTAATTGGCGTGATGTATTGCGCTACAAATTTATTCATCATGATACATTGCACTATTGAAGTCTTTTGTCAATGTGATAAGGGTATCTCACCAGAGTAAAAATTCCAATGTGACATGTCACAAGAAGATATTCTTCTTGCGACATGTCGCATGATTCCAAATTTTTCATGCTTGTGATATAGGAAGAGAAGGGAGGCAACAGATGGTGGTAGGTAAAGGAAGACAAGAGATAACGATAAGGGAGGCCTGGAGGGAGAAATAAGGTGAAGGAAAGGATGAGAAAGGAGGAAGAGAAAGTCTGTATAGGATAGAGAGAAAATTTCTCTCTATGCAATAGACCGAGGAAAAGAAAATGTTCTCATGCCATATCGCTAGGTGAGAAACTTTCCTGCGATGTGGTGAATTCGAAAGAAAACAATGTTGTGAGAAAATAAAAATTCCTGTGATGCAATAAATTTGGAAACTGCATTAAGTCCATCATAGAAAGGAATTTTTTTGGAGACATGAAAAATGATGCCAAAAAAATATTTGGTGCGATATGTCACCTGGTCAAAGTTTTGTGAAAGTGCAATAAGGAGTCTTTTGGCAATCCGATAGACCAAAAAAAATATCAAATGCCTTGAATATCGTATAACCCATAGGTTGATTATATAAGCGATGAGGTGTCTCCATACGATGTGTCATAACCTGGCATGGATGGATCCATATAGATGATGACATAGCATGAGAGAGAGAAGGTCCTTAATAAACTTTAGAAGGCCATAACTTTGTGCTCATAGCTTAGAACTTAACATGAGTATAGTCGTTGGAAATCTCTTGATGGGTAGAATACCTTTGTAAGCTCAAAACAGACCTTAGAGCTATGTATACGATGAAAAATTTCAATTAACCCACCTCCTTAAGTTTCTACCAAGGGGGATAGGTATGTGACAATACCTAGTTAGAGGCAAAGGATGCTCTCTATAGGTTATTTGTGGTGGTTCAAAGTGCCATCCTTGGCCCCAAAAACCTATAATATTCCTTTAGGGACTAACTCTTGGGTTTAGTCCGCTGACCATATCCAGGTTCCAGAGACTCATACTTAATGTTCAAAAACTCATAATGTTGAATATTCTCATCAGGAGACCAAGGATACCATGGAATTGTCCTTCACGGTTGGTCAACATGTTGTTGATGGCCCTATATTCCTACAAGATTCATTTGGAACATTCTTGTTAGATCTACCTTGTGAATGATTAATAAAAGAAGTGTGTGCGTGCTCTAGAGCACGTGCACATTCCTTTCATTAAATGTTTTCTTGGGTGGGAGTGACAACTTTAGCACATGTGTTTGTTGATCTGGTTGCCTCATATTTAGGTTTGGAATGACTAACTTGATGGTTTGGGATGAAAATACATCAAAACTTCCATTTTTCTTAATACCTCTCAATATGTCTATATTTCAAGTTATTTTTGTATAGACTACACAAATATGTCGTCAATGAAACTACACACACATATAGAGTCAACTATGTAGATTCCAAATATATATTTTTTTTGTAAAACAATATTGTTTACTATTTTTAATATATTTTTGTCTTGACATATATCATAATATTAAAGGAAAGATCTATGTTGATGGTTCCAATGGGGTTGTAGGAGGATAATTCGAGGGTTTGCTACTTTATTCTCTCCCTTCTTTAGCATATTGTGTTTTGCTCGATGGAGTCAAAAGAAGAAGCGTTAGATTATTCTATGGATTTAAAGAAAGAGTTTATGGTTTTTGTTGTGCCAGCTAGAAAATTTGGTCCAGATGGAGGAGTTGAGGAGCTTTCTGGAATTGAAATCCAGGCCTCACTCCCCCTGGAGAATCCTATGTAGGATATACCGACTTCTAACCTATGTACTTTGTTAGAAGGGATGGAGACAAGCCTTTCCCAGTGAGATCTGGAGTTTTCTAGCTCAAAAATTATGAATTTGGTGACATCTTGTGCTTCTTTTGGGTTGGGTATCCCTTTATATGGTTTGGAAGGAATGACAAAGGTTTTGGGCTTGGTATTGCCTCTAGGGGAGAATGTTGGCTTGGTTTCAGGAGATACTATCCCTAGCTGGAATACTGAAGGGTTGGAGACATGAGAATCTTTTATTTTGCAACCTTGTTGGGGCTCCGATGTTTCCTTGGGAATTGAACCGATCGCTTTTGGTTCTTTCTCCCCTGGTATTTTCTTGGCAGAAGTATGGGGTGAGTTTTGGCAAGGGTTCCTGGGTTCGACCACAAAGGTTTGTCGCACAGATGGTGTGGGATTAAACCTCACCCCCCTTCCTCCATCACATGTGGGACTTGCTAGGATTTCTCAATTGGGAAATCAAGCGAGGGCCCCTTCTCTAAAAAGAGATGGTTCCAGGAGAAAGGGAAAGTGCATAAAATATTAGGGGGAAGCAATGTGCATGGTTTTAAGGGGATGACGTGGATATGAAGGAGGTGGTGGATATGAAAGAAAGAGCGATTATCATCAAGGTCAAAGGACGCAAATTCAGAATTCCCTTTTTGAGAAAATGGGCTGGTAAGGCCTTGGCGTCATGAATATCCTACACCCTAAACGTGAAAATCCTAGCTAGGGGTTGGTTCTCCTTTAGGATGGAAAATGAAGCTGATACAAAGTGGGTTTTAAAGATGCATTGGTGCATAGAATCCTTGCTTATAATGTTGAAGAAATGGACACCCCTATTTGATGCAATGAAGGAAGGAGTTGAAGCAGTATCCATTTGGATTTGGCTCCTGGGGTTTCCAGATGACCTTTGGCAATGGGAAAAGTTCCAACAAATCAAGAACAATTAAGGTGAATTATTGGATGTGGATATGAGTTTTCAATCCATAGGGATAAAGATGGTAGCTCTGATTTTGGAGAAACTAGACACGAGGAAAGGTTTGGCTGAAGAGCTAAAGATTGACTGTCCATATGGCACGATGATACAAATTATAGACTACGAAGGCATCTTGTTCCATTTTAGGAGGTTCCATGCATACACACACTTGGTTTCCCAGTGCCCCTTGGGGGAAGGTGGTGTAACCCACATGAATAGGAAGGAATCACCCTTCGCACACCTCCATTCCTCGGGCTTGGAACCCAAGGGGGACTAACAAATTCCTTATGTTAGTTGCAGCACCTCCTTGCCTATGTCTTCCAATAGTGGGGAAAGCTTGTAGGCTATAGGCATGGAATTAAAAAATAAATCAGTCCCTGGTATCATCATCAAAGAAGAAGAGTTGGATCCTGGTAAGTCATACACGACTTCCCCTCCCCGGTCTTGTTCAATTTCTTCCCCTGAAAATTTGAAAGATGATATGGGTTTACATTCCCCTCCTCAGGCTGGCCTATCCTCTCCTCTCCCCTTGGCCTTTGTATCATGCCCAATTCCCAGAGGGGTAATGGTTATTCCTCCTCCTCACATCTCTCCTTTGCCTTCCTTCTCACCGGTCTTGGAGGAATCAGTGGTTCGATATGCATTAAGGAACATAGATGTATTGGCTTAGGTCAAATGCATGGGTTTTTCAGGAGGATTGGGGGGTGATGGGACGAAGAAAAGGAAATCTAAGAGGAGACGTTGTCAATCACATTTATCCAAGACACAAGAAAATGCAAGGAAGGAAGTGGCATTAGGGAAACAACATCAAATTGATAGGGCACTTAGAGCACTAAAATCCCTCCCAAATGTTTCCAAATGAAGTTTTTGTCCTTCAACTACAAGGTTCTGGCGAGCCTGTCTAAAAAATCGTCACTTAAATGATTACTTGAGGTGATCGCTCATAATTTTGTTCTTTTACAAGAAACATTGAATTTAGGTCCAAAATTCAAGTTATTGTTGGAATCGATTCTTAGGGAGTGGTATTTCGAAATGATTGATTCACGTGGGAGGTTTGGGGGTCTTTCCATGGGGTGGAAACAAAGGTTTGTAAAAATAAAAATTCCTGGAGTCTGGCTGACGGTGTTTCTGTAGAATGATATTTTGAATAACTTGGGAGGACTCTTACGGTATTGAACTTATATGTTCCTTACGGTAATAGGGAGACATATTGGACCACCTTGAAAAATAAATCAATTATGGATAGGACTGATTTAATTATAGGTGGAGACCTCATCTATCTCTGGGGGTGGAAGAAATTTGGGGACCAAATGTGCAGGTGGACTCCCTTTCACATTTCTTTATCTACCTGTTTGCTCAGAAGGGGCTCATTGATATGGAACCAATGAAATTTCACCAGACATGGTGTAACCGATGGGTGGGGGCTCAGAGGATATCCAATATATTGGATAGGTTTCTACTGGAGGAGATATTGTGAACAATACGAACCTTATGAGGTAGTGGGTAGACTTTGGTGGAGAGTCGGATCATCATCCTATTGTTCTCGAATTACATGGACAAGGGAAAAATATGGCTAGTTCATTTAAGTTCAATCATGAATGGTTGAAAGAGGAATACCTATATAATCTTGTTAGAAGCATGTGGTATTCATTTAATCTAGATATTCATCATAGAGAAATAATGAATTTCTGGGAGAACCTAAAGAGAATCAAGCAGGCGATCATTGGTTGGGCCATGAGAAGAAGTTAAGGGAGGAAAGGGATCTCCAGGATATTGAGGCTCATATTGTGCCAATATAGGATTCATAGGATGGTGGCTTCCTCACTGAGGATTCAAAGATAGCCTTGGTCTCCTTGGAAAAACAAAAGAATTATTTTCTTGCTGAAACAGAAACTACATGGCTCCTTAAGAACAAGGTCATTTGGCTGAAGTGTGGAGACGAAAATACAAAATATTTTCATGCATATGCACGTGGGAGAAAGTCGGTTAATACTATTTGGGATTTGTAGGACAATGAAGGGAATTGTCTTCAAACTTTTGAGGATCTTGCTAGACATGGATCACAACATTTTGAGTCTCTCTTTAAAGCCCAGAGGCAATCCTCAATAGCTGAAATAATTTGGGTGACACAGATCTTCCCTAGATTTTTTAATGAAGAGGACAAGTAGATGCTTATGAAGGCGGTAATTGAAAAACAACTTGAGGAGGTTTTACACAGCTTTCAGAACAATAAGAGCCCCGACTCGGATGTTTGGTCGATTGAGTTTTACCTAGGTTTATATGATTTATTGGTCCAGGATTTACTTAGAGTGGTGGAGAAATCTCATATCCAGGGACGAATCCACGCTCCTATAAACTCTATGCTCATTGCTCTCATTCTGAAATATGATAATCCGGCCTCATTTGATGAATTCATACTGATATCTCTTTGTAACTTTCTTTATTATCATGAAGACTATATCCCGACGAATTAAGGAGATTCTATCATGATCACTATCAAATGAACAATTTTGATTTCTTACGGAGAGACAGATCCATGAGGCCATTGGGGTGGCACAGGAAGGTTTACACAGTATGAAGACGAAAAATATGAAAGGAGCCATCATAAAAATTGACCTATCTAAGGCATACAACCATCCAAACTGGATATACATACGTCTTCTACTCACACACCTAGGATTCAATGTGGATTTTATCAGGTGGGTGATGAGATGCATATTGAGGGTATCCTTTGTGTTTCTAATTAATAGATTGACGTCTCCTTTTTCCATGCGGAACATGGATTGTGCCAAGGATGCCCAATTTCCCCACTGCTTTTTTTACTGGGGGTAGAAGGAATAAGTCGATTTATTTGTGACTAAGTGGACCGATGGATACACAAGACTTCCTATCTCTCAGGTATTGATGATCTCTCATATTATTTTTGTTGATGACATTTTAATATGTTGCGATGGATCCAAAAGAGATATGGATAAGGTAAGAAAAGGCCTGAATCTCTTTAAGTGAGCATCTGGTATGGTGATTAATGATAAAAAAACTACCAAATCTATGTGCAATATGGAAGACGAGGAGTGTCGATATGCTTCTTCTTTGTTTTCTTTCCAACAATTGGGTTTCGAAGATGGAATAAAATATCTGGGTTTTTATCTGAAGAAAAATAGTTACAAGAAAGTTGATTGGATGTGGCTCATTGCCAAGATGGAAAAGAGATTGAAATCTTAGAGCCATAGGTGGCTATCAATGACATTCAGAATCATTATAGTTAAATATTTTCTTTAATCCATACCTATTGATTGGATGTCTTTCGCTTGGATTCCAAAAGGAATATTACAGCGTATACATAAAATTTGTTTTTCATATCTTTGGAATGGGCACAATGAACAACACATCACTCTATGGGTCAGATGGGATCAAATTGCTATCCCCAAACCTCTAGGGGGATGGGGGTTAAAAAACATTTTCCACTTTGAAAAATCCTTGGTGGCAAAGGGAGTTTGGTGCTTGATCAGTTCACAAAGGATTTGGACCAAGGTCATTATTCATAAATATATTGCTCCAGGGTCGCTTTGGGATTGGTTGTGCAACCTGAATCGATGCCAACAAGGGATATTTATTATTTGGAATGCGTTCTTATAATATTTTGATATGGTGGGAAGAGGCCTTTCCTGGCATGTAGGTAATGGTCATATATTTCGTCTTGGTCGTGACCCTTGTCTGGGGAGTGATGGATCACACATCTTGCTGGAGGAGCTGGTGGATATATTACATGATCATGGACTATATTATTTACATCAAATCGTTGATCCCATCTCCGAGAATATTTGGAATCAACATTGGATGAACAATCATCATTTAGGATTCCCACCTAATATAGCGATGGTTTGGGATGCATACGTCTCGACATTATCCCGTGCTCACATTAGGCTATCAGATTGCAAGGATGAAATCATCTAGGACCATGATGCATCTGGAGTGTATACTCCAAAAGGGGGATACATTCATATTGTGGTTGAGGTTTTCAATAGAGAAGAGATATGGTGATGGCACAAAATATGGAAATTATAGCGTCCATTAAACACTCGATTTTTTTTATGGAGCATTCTTGAAGGTAAAATCCTGACATGGGATGTCCTACAAAAATGATCATTTTCGGGATCGGGATGGTGCTCACTTTGCAAGATGGATGAGGAATAATGAAAACATCTTTTCATCGATTTCATTTTTTCCAGGAGGGTATGGGATGAAGATGAAAAGCTGGTTGGTGCACACTTGCAATGGTAGGGTGACTCTTTCGACATTGCTCTTCACTCGTGGTGCTTAACTTAGGAATACAAATATGTCAAATATTCACTGCCATTTTGTCTTGGGGTATATGTATTTCCCAAAATAAGTCTATATTCCAAGATATTCATGTATCGCCTTCCATTGTTGTTGGTTTGAAAGCTAGTATATTATCCACTTTCCACAAGAGAAAGAAGATCTAGGTATCTGAAATGCAATTGTTGAAGTTGTGAACAAATTGATCCCCTGTAGCTTCTTTGATGGGGCATCTCAGGGGGAACCTAGAAGATGTGGAGGTGGAGGTTTACTATATCTCTTAGATTCCCATTCTTTTGAGCTCTCATCCAGCCTAGGGGTGGGAACAAAAAAAAGTGTTGAATTATCCATTGTTAGACTTCTTTTACTTTTTGCACTGGAAAGGGGTTGCCATTCATTGCAATTTTTTGGTGATTCCATGATTTTGATCAACTGGTTAAATGAGATACAAAGATTCCAATTCATTCGTTTGTGTCCTTTATTGGAAGAAGTGATTACTCTTAAAAAGCAGTTGGAATATATTTCCTTCACACATGTTTACAAGGAGCACATTATGGAGGTAGACAGATTATCAAAGGTGATATTGTTACTAGCAGTTGGCCATTGGCACATTGCATAACACCATGATGGAACCAGATCAACCGAACCCCACAAAAATTTCCAAGGTAACCTAGAAGATGTGGTTTCATCTTGAAGTCCCTACTTTCTTTACAAGCATAGAATATGGGATTTATAGAACATGAGACAATTATGTAGAACAATATTTTAAAGATAACTATGATATTGTGATAGAAAGATCCATACGTGGTCAGTCTTATCACAAACCTTATTTTTGAATGTATGCACATCATACATCTACATAATGTAATTTTA
>ML787687.1:268878-284278 GCA_009831015.1 Picea engelmannii | reverse complement strand
TATCATATAAATCCAGATCACTTGCAAGCAAGTGTCCTCAAAGAATAAGTTTGGCATGTGCGCCAGAGCGGGATGTTACAGGATTCACATTCTTATTAGTTATAACTATCCCTAATAAATAAGAGATCAGTATTACAGACCCTTATGACTCAACTTGCTAAGGATATACAACCTTTCCGTATGGTTAATGTGACTAATATTGACTTATGTTTAGAGTTAACATAGTAATCCTTTAAGGAATACTACTATTATGCATAGTTATGTAACATCCCACTCTTGCGCAATGAGAAAACTTATTCTTTGAGGACACTTGATCAAAAGTGATCTGGATTATTATGCCATTAAAACATTTGATTTTGATTATGAGGCGTTATGGGTTGATGTCATGTTGTTTTGCTTCATTGACATAGATAGGTGATATTGACTCTGTTTTACTGGGTGTGCAGGATTTTGGACCTTGAGGATCCAAAGGCATCGATGGGACCCCTTGGACTCCGGATCGAGTTAGGGAGTGAACCATTGGGGTTTGATTGTTTTATATGTGATATTAGTGCATATGATTAGATGATATGATATGTATATATTTCTAACATGATTCATTGATGATGCAGGCTGACAATAGCTTGCCGACCAGACTCACATGTCGAGTAGAGGGGTCACTCACGAATACTAGAGATGTTGAGGGAGAGGTGTGGACAATAGCCCTGCCACAGCCTACTATCACTCCCATCGTGGCTTGAACTATAGGTTAACGATTACCTAGTTCAAGAAGACCCACGATGCCATGAGGGATGACTGCAGCAGTCGCTCACGATGATTCTAAGGGGTGCGCAATAAGGAAGGAATCTTATTCCTTAGAGGCCCTTAGTCTCCCACAAGATCACCTGTCGGAGTATTGACTCCAGGGTTTTTTTATGTCTACCAAGTCAGTCAAGAGGCGAGTGGCACCCTTGGAGCATGTGGTGCGTCCTGAAGGGCACATCGTGCAAGAAAAATGGAAAGAGACGAGTGGCACCCTTGGAGCACATAGTGTATCCTGAAGGGAACGTCGCGTGGTTATTTAATAATTGGATAAACCTAGATGACTTTTGGACAAATAAAGTGTTAAGGAATATTTGAAACCTTTCCCTTAAAAAACAAATGTCGCCCAACCTAGGAAAATAAGGTCTAGGTCTAAATTTTACTGGTGATACAATTTTATCTATTTTTAAAATATATATATATATATATAAAATAAATAATAATGATAATCTTCATTGATCTTATGACAAGAAGGGGGTAAGAAATTAAATTGATTTATAAAATATTTTGGGATAAAATTTAAAAAGGGAAAATAATTGATTTACTTATTATGCTAATTAAAATTTTATTCATTAGAAAGAAAAAGGGAAAAAGGGTAAGTTTATGCACTTTCCCTTTTGAGTTTAAATAAAAAGGGGAAAGAGGGAAATATAAAATAATTAGGAAATTAGGAAAAAGAAGGAAACATAAAAAGAAAGGGGAAACACAAGGAAAAAATAAGAAAATCTAACTTAGTAAGGTATCTAGCATTAGAGAACTTTCTAAATTAAACTGAACTAGTAATTTAATAATGGGGAAAGTCATTAAAACCTGTAAGGGAATTTGGGGACACCTAGGAGAGATTCTAGGAATGACTCTAGGTGGGTGAGGGAAATAAGGGTAATTAATTAATTAAAGAAATTAGTTTTTGGAGGAATGAAGGGGATGGGTGACACATGTACAGGGAGGATTATATTGAATTAAGTTTATTAAAAATAATTTAAAAGGGTTTTTGGGAAAGATTTTGACTTCGAAAATCTATATAATGGAGGGAGGAGAAGGATGAAGGATCTCTTCTATTTTGCATAATGTTACACTGCATAAATATATACTTGACTAACTTAGCTTGTGGGAGTTGGGATACCCATCTCGGTGATGAGCGGTAGCTCGGCCTTGCAAGGTGAGTTAGGAGCTATCTAATTCTCTAGTTAGTGTGCGTGGCCCCTTTGCGGCTTGGGGGGATAAGGGGGAAGAATAGTACCCCTAGCGTTGGTTGGGAGGTACCTGTGAAGTCTCATCGGTCAACAAGCGGGTGTTGCATAGAGTGTGTGGGACATCAACTCAAAGAGGGTGATTAGGCAATGGTACGCATCCTTTATCTCTGTGTGGTAGCTTGTTAGTATGATTTATACTTTCATTTCTATATTCTTAATCAAGTAAGGAATATGATAGTCTTAGCGTTCTAATTGATGACTGAAATTTTCCCCATAGCCTTAGCTGGATGTTGATTGATTTCCCATGGCCTCAATCCCTACATGTCTTGATCGTCCTGAGGTTTATTGATTGTGATGATTGCAGTTTATTTTTTCCTTCATTCCTAGCTCATCAGTCTGCACCTGAGTAGTTGGATAGGAGCCTGATCTATGGTTGTCACTTCGGCATTAATAGACCTATGAATCTCAATGCCCTACTTTCATGTGCATGGATGATGAGTGAAGGATGTTCCTCTCAACTGTCTACCTCTGTTGTTCATCCTTGGTTGATTGTTGTCTTGCGCCTTCCAGGAAAAAAAAACAAAAAAACTCTACGTTTTTGCTTATGATTAGAATGCACAACATATTTTCTCTCCTACTATTTTGCTTCTGCGAGGCGAAATTATTGTTTCTCTGTGTTTTTATTCTATGCCTTCACTCCTTTCCCTGCGATGTGATACATCTGATCTCTAGATTTTCTAAACAATTTAATAATGTTCTTGCGATCACCCATGGGGATTTATTAACTGTTATCTTTTATCTCTGGTTGTTGCAAATTTTTTTTAATCGCCCGTCATCACCACGATTTGTTTTTGAAATCTCGACGAATTTCTCTAGGCTCATCGTCGATGCTGGATTTGACATCACATCATGAATTGGTTTAATTTTGACATTTTTACCTCTGTGTTTTACTTAAAATTCACCCTTGTTCCCTCAATGATTTTGACAGTGGTTTGTTGCGTTTCGATGAAGAATCCTTGCTCGGTGCCTTTCTCTTTTTTTCTCAGTGTTTATATACATGGATTCCATGTGTTTATATTTCCTTCTCTATTTTTTCCCCAAGGATGTTTCCCAACTTCCTTCATCTGAATTTTTTTTTGAGAATCATAAAGACCTCTACGATTTTTGGTGCCCTCTGTAATTTGAATTCTCCTCACTCAGCCTTATCTTTTTTTTCTTTGTGTTTTCTGGAGGGCTAAGGATATGCACCTTCACAAGGATTCTCATCGTCTTAGTTTCATTTCCCACTGCATTTTTGGGAGGGTTAAGGCTCTGCGCCTTCCCATTGTTTCCCATGATTTTTTTTCCCTTAAAGACTGCCCGTGAATTTTGGAAGACACTGCACCATCCATCACGTTCGTCTCCTTCATGAATTTCTGGGTAAGACTGTTAGAAGAATCTGCGCCATCTGTCATGTATATTCCTTTTATGAAATTCTGGGTAAGACTGCCAACTAAGTCAATGACTTGCGTAACCCTCTATGTTCGTCCCTTTATCACGATTTCCTTTGCGCCATAAATTAATTCAAAATTTTGTTGGATCTCCTTAAGATTTTAATGATGTTATGAGCTCTGGCCAGTGAAGGTGGATTCCTTGGTTGTTTACATGCAAGCGAGGATCAGCCTCCCATTTTAAATGGACATGTAAGTTAGTGGTTGGGTACTTTTACCTTGTTATTTACGATGTGGTTTATCTTCTTTTCTTATAAAAGATGGTTTAGTCTACCTTAGCAAACCATTAAAGATGGGTACAATTAACATAATTTGGTTATAATTACATGTACTTGTAAGGTAGTATGATATTCATTATGCGTTTTAATTTGAGGATGACCTTTTGTTTATTGGATGTTCAACTATGGTAGCCTAAGAGAACTCCTATAATGTTGGAAAGAAGTTTCGGACCATCTTTTAATCTTTAGTTGATTTTCTTTTTATTTATACCTTGATGCTTGTTATTGTCCTGCTATACAAGAGAGATGATGTAGTAACTCCTCCCCTTGTATCATGAACTATGAGGATCATCATGACTTACCTTTACTTACTTTAAGTTAGATATTCTCCAGTAAAAAATTAACCCTTAATAGCACCTTCCTCTATAAGCTTTTTAGACGCCTGTAAGTTACATTACAGAGTGAGAAGTTAATTACAAGGAACCCTTCCTTTTAAATGTTGGAGATAATAAGTAAATGGATATAAGCGCAAGCTCTAGTTATGGATCACACTGATTAAAATTTGAATCTTGATATTAAGTTACTAAGCGAGAACTCTGGAGTCGACCTTTTAACCTAACAAGTTTTCAAGTGTATCCAAGGTCATCTCCACATTAATTGTAGTGAGGGAGTAGATTGTCACTAATTACTGAAGGACTTCAACTGATCCGTTAATAATGATACGCACCAATCCCTTCATTTTGATTTAGTATTGGCATTTATCTTTTACTACCAAGTGAAACCTTTTTATTCAATTATCACCAATTTTTGGGCGATGTTGACGTATGTAAACTGTAGTTGGAATAGTGTTGGAAGGTTTAATAGGCAATTTTGAATCAATCATTTGATTGTGTCTTTAGAGTCGGCTAGTGGTCGAAATATATTATAGGAGACGATATATTTAGTGGTCAAAGTATTTACATTCTCTTTCACCTTTGAATTTAATGTTGATTAATCTTGCGTCATGAAATTATGTCGATATACGACCGTTTTAGTAACTAGTTTTCTCTTGTGCCATTAATTAAGTTGACATGTGATTGTTCTAGAGTTTGGTTACTCTCGCACACAACCAATATTTAATCTTGATGAATGATTGTTAGAATTTGATATCACGTGTGACAAAAATTAAATATCGATGTATGATTGATAAGGATGATGATTACCCTTGCGCCATGATTAATTGATGATTAGGATTGATTGATTGATATAGTTTATGTTGGATTTGATTGTTAATGGGATGTAGAAACCTCCTTGTTCCTCAGAACAGTCACAAGCCCTGAGACCTTAAATGGTAAAAATAAATTGGATCTTGGGCTTGAGTGTTGCTTATGTGTCCTGGAGGTCCTAACCTTACAGGGTAGGTTGGGCGGGTAGTCATTTTAATATTCATTATCTGGTTTATCATTGTTTAAAAATTGTTCCAAGATGATTTTGATGTGCTAAGAGATGACACTATTTATGTTTAAGTGTCACTATCCTTTTGTTGATGTGTTGATTGCTTCATTATTTATTTCAATGATAAGTAGTTGGTAATGCTTTTACTTATGATGTCATTGATTTTGCGTTGTTGTGATTTATATTATTGATGCTAATTTCCTAATGCAAAAAAAAAAAAAAAACTTTACATTTTATGCTTCGCTTCCTAGTCGTAATGTAGGGGTTGTCACATATGGTATCAGAGAGGGTTCAACCCTACGACTGTGGATTGCCAGGATTTACACTGTAGTAAACTCGTGATTATTAACCCTTGCATTAATTAAAAACCTTAACATGTTTGTGTGGCAATCGCATTTAGAGGACACCTCAAAGGTTCACAACGTGGTTCCATGGAAGGAGGTGCGACGCCTCCAAAGGTTCCCGCATTCTCAGAGTTAAAACCCCAAGGGGAAGAACAAGTCCTTGGGATGGATTCTCTTGTTGTAAGGGATGATGATGGTACGACAAGACCCTTCGAGATAATGTTAAGGGCCTTCATTCACCATTGGTAATGACTTGAGGCCAGGGCACCTGTACCCCTGAGGGTCCACAACGCGCACTAGCTAGTACCGTTTGCATCCACTGAGAACTCGAGAGAGTTGAGTTCTTGAGTCCATGAGTGTCACAGACAGTTGTTCCATCTAGGCACATATGTAGGGCAAGGTGTTGAGCTTCACACTCGACGATTACGACCTCCAGCTTGAAGGTCCGCATGGGGGTCTTTCAACTGAAGGGGAGCATTCTTCTATGGTGGAAGATGCTCCTACCACATTTTAACATGGTCATCAATAACGTGTCATGAGAACTATTCTAGGAATGGTTCCAGGAGAGGTATATTTTTTAGGGATTCGTTGAGTGTCAACTCGACGAGTTCGACGCCTTATGACAAGTCAGTCGCACGATGCCTGAGAGCGAGGCTCATTTTGGAGTTGTTTTAGTATGCTCTGCATCTTTTCCCAGAAACTTGAGGTCAAGGAGTTCAAGTTTGGCCTTATTGTTAGAATTCATATTCTACTATGGGTACCAGGAATACTGGACCAAGGAAAGTGTGTTGGATTGTGGGGTGCCACATTACCAGCATTTATGCCCAGAGGAAAGGGTCGACACATCTGGATCAGCCGGACTCACTACCGTGGGATTTTTTAGGCAAGGCCCATAGGATTCATGCAACGGTGAATAACTGCTAGGCAGAGCACCAGTCGATTGTGCTTGAGACATCAGGTACCATCACTGACTAGACTCTTAGTATTTTGATAGATCCCGATGCTACTAAGAGTTTCATTTCTGGGGCAGTGCTAAAAAGGATTAAGGTAAAGGAAGTCGAACATGATGAGTTTAGCTTCGTAGAGATGGATTTTGAAGCCATACAAAAGGTTGGAGGAAAGGTTACAGGCTATATGCTTAACCTGGGAGAGTTTTTCACCAGGTCCAACCTATACGTCATGATCTTAGGATCTTATGATGTTGTGATTGGTATGGATTGGTTGGAATCGCATGAGGCGATACTCAACTGTAAGACGGAACAGTTGAGCTTGGTATATGATGAGGGACAAACCCACGTGGTTGTAGGTCGGAACCAGGGAGCTTCCTTGAGGTTCATCTCTTCCTTATAGCTACGGAAGAGCATGCACAAGGGGTGCAATATTTATGTGAACCTTACGTTAAACGAGAAGGGAGTAGCAGAAGGTCTATAACACCTTTCGGTGGTGAGAGAGTTTGCAGACATATTTTCGGAGGATTTACCTGGGATGCTGCCAGAGAGGGAATTGGAGTTTACTATAGACTTAAAACCGAGGACTGAACCGATAGCTAGAACACCTTATCAGATGTCAACCCCGAAGTTACAGGAGTTGAGAATGCAATTGAAAGAATTGTTGGACCTAGGACTGATACATCCAAGCGTGTCACCATGGGGTGCGCCTGTTATTTTCATACGAAAGAAGGATGGGTCATGGAGGCTCTGCATTGCTTACCATCAATTGAATAAGGCAACGATCAAGAATCAATATCCATTGTGGAGGATAGATGATCTGTTTGATCAGATGAAGGGTGTGACAGTGTTCTCAAAAATCGATTTTTGATCAGGGTATAACCAATTGCGGATCAAGGAGGATGATGTCCCTAAGACCGCCTTTAAGGCGAGATTTGGACATTACGAGTTTATTGTTTTACCTTTTGGAATGACAAATGCCCCAGGGGTATTTATGAGTTGATGAACGAGGTGTTCCATGAGTACTTGGAAAATTTCATCGACAATTTTTTGATTTACTTTTGGACGATGGAGGAGCATGACAAGCACTTGCACTTGGTACTACCCTGTCTATGAGAGAACAAATGGTATGGGAAGTTGTCCAAATGCTCATTTTATCAATCGAAGATTCACTACTTAGGGCTTGTCATCTCCGACGAAAGTATCACCATGGATCCAACAAAGGATGAGGCTATTATGGAATGTCCTGCACCGACGAACTTCCCAGAAGTACATAGCTTCATGGGTTTAGCAAGATACTATCGATAGTTTGTTGAGGGATTTTTGAAGATAGCAAATCCGATCACGGAATTGCAGAAGAAGAACAAGAATTTTGTTTGGATAGAGAAATTCGAGGAAGCATTTTAGAGGCTCAAGGAGCTATTGACAATGGCACCAATACTAAAGGTCCCTAACATGGACGCAAAATTATTGGTATGCACTGACGCATCCAAGGAAGGCTTAGGTGGAGTCTTGATGCAATACAGTTGAGTGATTGCCTACATCTGGAGGGAACATAGAAGGCATGAGGTGAACTATGCGACACACGATTTGGAGTTCTTATCCATCGTACAGGCCTTGAAGGTTTGGAGACAATAGCTTGTTGGACGAAAATTTGAACTAAATATGGACCATTGTGGACTACAACACATCTGTACACACGTGACCTGAATGCGCGACAACGACGTTGGTCAGAATTTCCTAGCGAGTACAACTTCGAGATTTCTTACATAAAAGGAACAACAAACTGAATGGAAGATGTGTTGAGTTGGAGACCATGCATCTTTTTTGTGTGCCTATTCAGATGAATCAACGTGAAGGGATTCTAACTTTATAGTGAAACGATGACTAGTACAAAGAGGTCGAGGATTTTATCAGACAAAACACAATGATGGTACCAATATTTGAAGGATTTATGTTTGATGATGATGGATTATTGAGGTTTAAAAATTGGATTTATGTACTGCCAAATGATGAGTTGAGGAGCTTGATCCTAAGCGAGGCTCATAGAGAAGTATACATGGCTCACCTGGGAGTCATGAAGATGAGGGTAGACCTTAAACCCTTATTCATCTGGAAGGGAATGAAGGCAGACATAGTCAACTATGTGGCCAGATGTCTAGAATGTCAGTAGGTAAAGGCTGAACATAGACACCCAATAGGATTTCTACAGCCAAACGTTATTCCGGAATCGAAATGGGAGGTTATTTCGATGGATTTTATTGTTGGATTGCCACTGACGGCAAGAAGGCATGACTCGATTTTCGTAGTAGTAGACACTCTGACAAAGAGTGCTCACTTTATTCCTCTGCGTACGACATATCAGGCACCTGACATAGCTAGATTTTTCATTAGTGAGATTGTGAGGTTGCATGGAATACCTAAGAGGATTATATCTGATAGAGGATCGATGTTTACTAGACGATTTTGGATTAGTTTCCAAGAGGCCTTGGGAACCCGACTTAAACTTAGTATTGTGTATCACCCAGAGACTGACAAGCATACTGAACAAATGAACCAGACCTTGGAATACATGTTGCGCATGTATGTGATGGACCAACAGAAGCATTGGGAATAATTCTTACCACTGATAGAATTCACTTATAACTACAGTTGCCAAAGTGCCATTAAGATGGTGCCTTTCTAGTTTCTTTATGGGAAACCATGTCAGACGCCTTTGAGTTGGGATTGACTTGAGGATAGGGTCCTGGTGGGACCAAAAGTGATCCAAGAAATGGAGGAGAAAATGAAAACAATAAGACAAAGGATTAAAGAAGTGCAGGATCGGCAGAAGAGTTATGTCGATGCGCACTGTGTCGACCATAGTTACAAGGTTGGCGATTGAGTCTTCTTGTGGGAAAACAGAATAAGAGTTCGATCAAGTTTGGAAAGGGAGCTAAACTCTCTCCTAGGTTCTTGGGACCTTTCGAGATCATGGAAAGAAAGGGGTCTGTGGCCTATCGACTAGCCTTGCCTGATTCCTTGAGGCGTATGCACGATGTTTTTCACGTATCTATTTTGAGACTTTATATTAGTGATCCTACACATTTTATTAACATAAGTTCCTTGTGGGTATCGGATGAGGGGGCGCTCATGGCTGTTCCGATCCACATCTTGGATCATCACATTTGACATCTATGATGTCGAACAATAGAGCAAGTCAAGGTCCAGTGGGATAGCTATAGTCCACACTTGGTGACCTGGGAGGACGCATATGATATGCGCCAGCCATTTCCATTTTGGTTTGATAGATAGACCTATGATACTTTGATACACATTATTTTGGCACTTATACTGTGAAACTTTGGGACGAAGTTTAGACCAAGTGGGGGTGTATGTAACATCCCACTCTTGCGCAATGAGCGGACTTATTCTTTGAGGACACTTGCTCGCAAGTGATCAAGATTATTATGCCATTAAAACATTTGATTTTGATTATGAGGCGTTATGGGTTGATGTCATGTTGTTTTGTTGCATTGACATAGACAGGTGCTATTGACTCGGTTTTACTAAGTGTGTAGGATTTTGGACCTCGAGGATGAAAAGGCATCGATGGGACCCCTTGGACTCTATATTGAGTCGGGGAGTGAACCGTTGGGGTTTAATTGTTTTATATGTGATATTAGTGCATCTGATTAGATGATATGATATGGATATATTTCTGACATGATTCGTTGATGATGCAGGCTGATGATAGCTTGCCAACTAGACTCACATGTGGACTAGAGGGGTCTCGCACAACTACCAGAGATGTTGAGGGATAGGTGTGGACAACAGCCCTGCTACATCCTACTAGAACTCCCGTTGTGGCTCGAACTGTAGGTTAAGGATTACCTAATTCGAAAAGACCCACGATGCCATGAGAGTCGACTGCGACAGTCGCTCACGATGATTCTAAGGGGCGCGCAATAAGGCAGGGGCCTTATTCTTTAGAGGCCCTTAGTCTCCCATTAGATCACTTGGCTACCATGTCATTCAAGAGCCAAGTGGCACCCTTGGAGCACGTGGTGCATCCTAAAGGGCACGTCGCGTGAGAAAAATGGAAAGAGGGGAGTGGCACCCTTGGAGCACGTAGTGCGTCCTGAAGGGAATGTCACGTGGTTATTTAATAATTGGATAAACCTAGATGAATTTTGGACAAATAAAGTGTTAAGGAATATTTGAAACCTTTCCCTTAAAAAACAATGTCGCCCAGCCTAGGAAAATAAGGTCTAGGTCTAAATTTTATTGGTGATAAATTTTTATCTATGATATATATATGTGTGTGTGTGTGTGTGTGTGTGTGTAATAATGGTAATCTTCATTGATCTTATGACAAGAAGGGGTTAAACAATTAAATTGATTTATAAACTGTTTTGGGATAAAATTTAAAAAGGGGAAATAATTGGTTTACTTATTATGCTAATTAAAATTTTATTCATTAGAAAGAAAAAGGGAAAAAGGGTAAGTTTTTGCACTTGCCTTTTTGAGTTTAAATAAATAGGGGAAACAGGGAAATCTAAAATAATTAGGAAACTAGGAAAAAGAAGGAAACATAAAAAGAAAGGGGAAACATAAGGATAAAATCATAAAATCTAACTTAGTAAGGTATCTAGCATTAAAGAACCTTCTAAATTAAACTCAACTAGTAATTTAATAATGGGGAAAGTCATTAAAACTTATAAGGGAATTTGGGGACACCTAGGAGCGATTCTAAGAATGACTCTAGGTGGGTGAGGGAAATAAGGGCAATTAATTAATTAAAGAAGTTAGGTTTTGGATGAATGAAGGGGATGGGTGACACATGTACGGGGAGGATTATATTGAATTAAGTTTATGAAAAATAATTTGAAAGGGGTTTTGGGAAAGTTTTTGACTTCAAAAATCTATACAATGGAGGGAGGAGAAGGATGAAGGATCTCTTTTATTTTACGTAACGTTACGCTAGAGAAATCTATACTTGACTGACTTAGCTTGTGGGAGTTGGGATACCCATCTCGATGAGGAGCAGTAGCTCAGACTTGCGAGACGAGTTGGGAGCTAGCTGATTCTCTGGTTAGTGTGTGTGGTCCCTTTGCGGCTCAGGGGGCTAAGGGGGAATATGAGTACCCCTAAAGTTGGCTGGGAGGTACCGATGAAGTCTCATTGGTTGGAAAGTGGGTGTTACATGGAGCGCGGGGGACATCAACTCAGAGCGAGAGATTAGGAAATGGTATGCGTCCTTTATATCTGCATGGTAGATTGTTAGTATGATTTATTCTTTCAGTTTCGCATGCTTAATAAAGTAAGGTATATGATAGTCTTAGCGTTCTAGTTGATGACTGAAATTTCCCCATAGCCTTAGCTAGATGTTGATTGATTTCCCATGGCCTCGATCCTTGCATGACTTAATCGTCTTGAGGTTTATTGATTGCAATGATTGCAGTTTATTTTTTCCTTCGTCCCTAGCTCATCAGTCTGCGCCTGAGCAGTCAGCCAGGAGCTTGATCTACGGTCGTCTCTTCAGCGTTAATAGACCTATGGATCTCAACACCCTGCATTTTTGTGTGTTGATGATGAGCGAAGGATGTTCCTCTTAGCCCTCTACCTCTGTTGTTCATCCTTGGTTGATTATTGTCTTGCACCTTCTAGCAATAATAATAATAATAATAATAAAACACCTCTGCATTTTTTCTTATGATTAGAATGCACAACATATTTTCTCTCCTACTATTTTGATTCTATGAGAAGAAATAATTGTTTCTCTATGTTTTTATTCTACGCCTTCACTCCTTTCCCCATGATGTGATACATCTGATCTCTAGATTTTCTAAACGATTTAATATTGTTCTTGCGATCACCCATGGGGATTTATTAATTGTTATCTTTTATCTCTGGTTGTTGCAAAAACTTTTTAATCGCCCATCATCACCACGATTTGTTATTGAAATCTTAGCAAACTTCCCTGGGCTCATCGTTGACGCTGGATTTGATGTCCCATCATGAATTGGATTAATTTTGACATTTTTATCTCTGCGTTTTACTTAAAATTCACCCTTGTTCCCTCAATGATTTTGACAGTGGTTTGTTGCGTTTCAATGAAGAATCCTTTCTCGATGCCTTTCTCCTTTTTTCTCAGCGTTTAGATACATGGATTCCATGCGTTTATATTTCCTTCTCTGCGTTTCCCCCAAGGATGTTTCCCAACTTCATTCATCTGAATTTTTTTCTGAGAATCATAAAGACCTCTGCCATTTTTGGTGCCTTGCAATTTGAATTCTCCTCACTCAGCCTTAGCTTGTTTTTCTCTTATTTTTCTAGAGGGCGAAGGATATGCACCTTCACAAGGATTCTCATCATCTTAGTTTTGTTTCCCACTGCATTTTCATGAGGTTTAAGGCTCTGCGCTTTCCCATTGTTTCCCATGATGTTTTTTCCCTTAAAGACTGCCCGCGAATTTTGGAAGACACTGCACCATCCATCACGTCCGTCTCCTTCACAAATTTCTGGGTAAGACTACCAGAAGAATCTGTGCCATCTATCAAGTCTGTTCCTTTTACGAAATTCTGGGTAAGACTGCCAGCTAAGTCAATGACTTGCGCAACCCTCTATGTCCATCCCTTTATCACGATTTCCTTTGCACCATAAATTAATTTGAAATTATGTTGGCTCTTCTTAAGATTTTAATGATGTGATGAGCTCTGGCCAATGAAGGTGGATTCCTTGGTTGTAAGTTAGTGGTTGGGTACTTTTAACTTGTTATTTACGATGTGTTTTATCTTCTTTTCTTATAAAATATGGTTTAGCTTGCCTTAGAATAGCATTAAAGTTGGGTACAATTAACATAATTTGGTTATAATTACATGTACTTGTAAGGTAGTATGATATTTGTTGTGTGTTTTAATTTAAGGATGACCTTTTGTTTATTGGATGTTCAACTATGGTAGCCTAAGAGATCTCCTATAATGTTGGAAAGAATTTTCAGACCATCTTTTAAACTTTACACTACTACATATGGGCGGATTATTCCACGAAAATTTTCCAAGCTTCAACTAGTTTCATATTTTTTTTAAACAGGGCAGGATTTTCATTGATATTGCCACAAAAGTTCGTAGCAATTTCAACAAAAATCTTATTTAAATCTAGTCGGGATTTTCGTCGCTATAGCAACTAACTTTCCTGGCAATAGCAACGCAAATTTTGCCTATCTCATTGGTCGGTGTTAACGGCTAGTTGACTATTTTATCTATATATATATGACTTTAAGAGACTTTGCGACACAATTGCTATAGTTGCGACACTGTTCTTGGCTTTTTTTGAGCTGTTTATTTTTTCCATCACCCACCGGTTGAACAAATCCAATTCTCGATCTACATAGCTCAAATTTTGAACTTGCAAGGTTAGTATGTTATTTTTTATTGATGTACTCATTTAACATGTAAAAAAAAATTCAAATGTCCAAATTTCATTTAGCTTGTTTTTTCCTTGATAATATATTATAATATGTGTAGTCCCATATTTCATGTCTTTGGTTTTTGGATCTAGTTAGTATATTCTATGGAAAAGGGTATGTGGATTCCATAATATTCTAGGTTTATGGAATCCACACACCCTTTTCCCTTCAATTGTAGGTATAATCTCTCTCTCTTTTCATTGATAAAGATATGGAATTGCTCTTGAAACTCAACCCTGATCGGTGAAATGATAATAATTGATTGTCATTTTCTTCTCTCTTTTAATTTTTAAGACTTGACAAAAAAACACCAACAAATATTGATTGAATCTTTGATACCACTTGTTACATCCCTAGTACCCAAAAGGGATCACACTTGCATAAATTGAAAATAATATAACAGTGACAATAATGGTTGGGATACTTTCACACCTAATGGTTGGCAGCTAGCACTTACTAATTCAATTAAATGAAGGAATAAATATCCATGAATAAAATATTGAAGTTGATTGTTATATTGATAAATGATAAGTTATGGTATATATAAGATAGGGAGGAAACTCATGTTTATAACAACAAGGGTAATAGCTGCAATATATTGTAACATTTCCCTCTTTCGCATAAATTCTTTGCTATCCTCAACATTTCCCTCTTCCGCATATATATTAAGAGAAATATTAATAACATTTCCCTCTTCCGCATAAATTCTTTGCTATCCTCAACATATTGTAATAAATAATGGGCAGGTTGCCATTAGTGACAAGATAGCCTGTTGATATTACATATAATTATTAATGTACGAGAGATCATCCATTATTTAAGCATGCAAAACAAAACCCAAGACTAAATATTGTGGTTGATGTGATCGGGTCTGTACATTTTGCAAAACAAAGTACAAGAATTTAGATTATTTAAGCATGAAAAACAAAACTTGAGGCTAAACATTGTGGTTGACGTGATTGGGTGTGTACATATGGACGGCAGAGAAAGTGTTATATTCCCTACTTTAGCAAGGATTAATAAGATACATAAACACTAACCCTAAACTTATGTTAGGTATATATGTCATTATTGTATAAAGAAAACATATGTACACATATGACCTTATTATAAATATGTTATCTATGTCATCATGATGTTGATCCTCTACACATATGATCACCTTATTATAAAGATGTTGACCTTATTATAAAGTTGTAAGTCACTGCAAATAAACATATCATAACTGAAAGGAGTAGCCAAAATATAAAAAAATGACAACTTAATGATTCGTATGGTGTAGGTAAGACAATTACTTGTTAGGACAAGGATTTGTCACAATGAACGAAAATGACAGGAAGCTTGCTCGGTTAAGAGCGGCATTAGAGGTGAGGGGCGATAGAAAATGTTATTTCCCTTGCTATGATTGCAGAGGCTTGCAAAATAGAAGACTTTTAATAACAACATCCCAAAAACATTGTAGGGAGAAGGGGCATGCCGAAGGGGGTTATGAATATCGTCCCTTGGTAAGAGGATTCAATATT
>ML787687.1:228712-242999 GCA_009831015.1 Picea engelmannii | reverse complement strand
CTTAGGTCAATACAAAATTCACATCCTCTAACTACAAAATCCATACAAAATAATAATTGTTTTCCAAGCTCATATTTCTTCATGTTGGCTTGCAATTAATTGTGGGTTAATATGGCATTACCATATTACAATGTAATATGGTATACCATATTACATTGTAATATGGTAATGCCATATTACATTGTAATATGGTAATGCCATATTACATTGTAATATGGTATACCATATTACAATGTAATATGGTAATACCATATCTCGTGATTTTTTTTTTTTAACTAAATGACATCGTCGCAATATCGACGATAGTTCGTCGGAAAAAAATTTCATTTTGACCACCGTGGCAATAGCGACGAACTTTCGTCGCAAGTTGCCACAGTTTTTCGTCGCACATACAACATCTTCGTCGTAACTTTGGTCTTGATGAATCAATGACGTCGCTATTGCCATGAGTATTCGTCACAAGTTTCCATGGTTTTTCGTCGCACATACAACATCCGCGTCGTAATTTTTTGACTTGTCAAAAACTTTCGTCGTAATTGTCATGGTTGTTCGTTGTACTTGCAACGATATTTCGTCGGAATTGCGACGATGCAAAGGGTTATCTGAACTTGACGGTAGTGACACGTGCAGAGATAATTTTGTCAATGTTTCCATGCACACCTAAATCGTCGATAGAGCGACGAAATTATTCCGACGAAAAAAAAACTCGACTTTCATGGAAATTGCGATGAATATGTGTGGCAATATCAACGAAAAACCGTCGCAAATTTGGTCATATGTACTAGTGTTAGTTGATTTTTTATTTATTTATACCTTGATGCTTGTTATTGTCCTACTATACAAGAGAGATGATGTAGTAACCCCTCCCCTTGTATCATGAACTATGAGGATCATCATAAATTACCTTTACTTACTTTAAGTTAGATATTCTCCAGTTACAAATTAACCCTTAATAACATCTTCCTCTATAAGCTTTTTAGACGCCTATAAGTTACATTACTAAGTGAGAAGTTAATTACAAGGAACCCTTCCTTTTAAATGTTGGAGATAATAAGTAAATGGATATAAGTGCAAGCTCTAGTTATGGATCACACTGATTAAAATGTGAATCTTGATATTAAGTTACTAAGCATGGACTCTTGAGTCGAACTTTTAACCTAATGAGTTTTCAAGTGTATCCAAGGTCATCTCCACATTAATTGTAGTGAGAGAGTAGATTGTCACTAATCACTGAAGGACTTCAATCAATCCATTAATAATGATACGCATCAATCCCTTCCTTCTGATTTAGTATTGGCATTTATCTTTTACTACCAAGTGAAACCTTTTTATTCAATTATCATCAACTTTTGGGCGATGTTGACGTATGTAAACAGTAGTTGGAATAGTGTTGGAAGGTTTAATAGGCGATTTTGCATCAATCATTTGATTGTGTCTTTAGAGTCGGCTAGTGGTCGAAATATATTATAGGAGACAATATATTTAGTGGTCGAAGTATTTACATTCTCTTACACCTTTGAATTTAATGTTGATTAATCTTGTGTCATGAAATTATGTTGATATACGACTGTTTTAGTTACTAGTTTTCTCTTGCATCATTAATTAAGTTGACATGTGATTGTTCTAGAGTTTTTTTACTCTCACGCACAACGAATATTTAATGTTGATGAATGATTGTTAGAATTTGATATCACGTGTGCCATAAATTAAATATCGATGTATGATTGATAAGGATGATGATTACCCTTGCGCCATGATTAATTAATGATTAGGATCGATTGAATGATATAGTTTATGTTGGATTTGATTGTTAATGGGATGTACACACCTCCTTGTTCTTTAGAATAGTCGCAAGCCCTGAGACCTTAAATGGTAAAAATAAATTGGATCTTGGGCTTGAGTGTTGCTTATGTTTCCTGGAGGTCCTAACCTTGCAGGGTAGGTTGGGCGAGTAGTCATTTTAATATTCATTATCTGGTTTATCATTGTTTATAAATTGTTCCAAGATGATTGTGATGTGCTAAGAGATGACACTATTTATGTTTAAGTGTCACTATCCTTTTGTTGATGCGTTGATTGCTTCATTATTTATTTCAATGATAAGTAGTTGGTAATTATTTTACTTATGATGTCATTGATTCTGCGTTGTTGTGATTTATATTATTGACGCTAATTTCCTAATGCAAGAAAAAAAAAAACTTTACGTTTTATGCTTTGCTTCCTAGTCGTAATGTAGGGGTTGTCACAAGTTAATACTATTCAATGGTAATAGTTATGGAAACAAGATCCACCCTTGTCACAACAGAGCTCATATCTCTTATCCTTGTTCATCTCTTTGATTTGCCTCATATATGCACTGTTCATTTCCTTATATTCCCATATCTATGATATGCTCATATAGTAAAGCTTCGCACATTATGGAGCATATAAGAAAAAAAGAATACCATGAAATTTGTAACTAGTATCAATGTCATATTAGTGTAAATACAAAGGGTAATAGATCACCATAGATAATGTATAGAGGTTAAGCAAGTTGTTGCATAACTAGTAGTAACCCATATAAGCTAGTTGATGTTCGTAATGGGTTACTCGTAGTAATATGATGCAATCTATTGAAAAAAAATTATATCACTATCTATGTAGCTTTGAACACCTTGTATAAGCTATTATTGTAATAGTGGATAATAAGTAACTACATATTCAGTATGAAACATAGATTACATTAAGTAGTGTAAGTATTGATGATGAATCCTAGCATGCTTTATTACGTAAACACTGTAACTAATGGTATTGATTACATCTTCATAACTAACTATACTTAGTGTAATGATTCCACTTATTATGTAAATTACATGGATCTCTATTATGTGTAAGCTCATTGTTACTAGTGTTCTATGTTGTATCTATACAGTGAGTGTGTTTGCTCTTTACTTCTTAGAGATAGTGTGCTCATTTATCATAGCTCTTGTATGATAGTAAGAGTTAAAGAAATGGTGTTAATACTAATAAGAGTAACATTCAAGCTCATTCTACATTGATTACTTAGGTTAATACTAATATCATAGTAGTAAGGACATAGTTATGGAGTTATCTAAAAGCTCATAGTATAACAAGTACGAGTAATGGAAGTTGAAACCCATGCTATCATATTAGATGTTCTAAGCTTCCATAAGGTACAAGTATCATTAGTGCTCATGGGGTAATTGTATCTCCATAATAGAGCTCTTTGTTATTTAGATAAAGGGTCTTTTTTATTATGAATACTCAATATTGTTCATTAGTAAAGATGACAGTCATATCATATCTATAGGGTAAAGCTCATACCTTATGTTCATATTGGTATAGTAGTAACCTTCTACTCACATCACACTATGTTAACATGCTAGCTATTTTACATGCCCTTCTTGATTAGTAGCAATACTACCATAATTGATAGCTATGATTACTTGGATAACGAGTACTATAAGATTTGATACCCTATTAGTACGTAACCTAGTTAAGGTCATACTAGTAAGATCATTGAGGTAGTATGATTCCCATGGAGTTGGATTAATCATAGTTATGTAAAGCTTAGGAATATAACCTAATCAAGCTTACATGTTATGTTACAATAAGAAGCTTAGATTAAGCTGAACAAGAGTTATGGAGTTAATTACATGTATTCATTTATTATTGTAATAATGTGTGCTATGACTCTTACTTAACCATCGTGATTACTAGAGATTAAAGATATCACTTTCCAACACTAATCAATACTTATACCAATACTTATATCATGTGTTTTATTCTCATTGCAAAGATTACTCTGCTACATAGCTTAGTTATAGTATTCTAGTAATTTGAGTAAATACATGTTGTAACTATTTATCAAACATAACATTATCTGTGATAAGCATGAAGCTCAGTAAAAGTATAAGCATAAGCTATATCTATATCTATAGGATACTTTGAATCTTATTACCTCATAGTAACATGTATGCCTTATAAGTTATAATATATTTGTATCTCTTATATATATATATATATATATATATATATATATATATATATATATATATTTATTTTTTTCTTTTTTAAAATAACTTTAAATAATTTTTTTAATACTTATTTTTCTAAGTTTTATTTGACTAAATTAAATTACTAATAAATATTAATATTAAATTAAATTATTTTTAATATATATATACAAAAGTTTGTGGTGAATAATTCACATCGACAATATCTCAGATTTTATTCTCAATAAAACAACAATTTTATTAAAACTTGTACATGTATTTTCAATATGTGAGGAAAAAATAGAAAGATTTATATCGAATTGAACAAATATTAAATGGTTGGTTTTACAAGTTTTCATAGTATATATATATATATATATATATATATATATATATATATATATATATATATATATATATATATATATATATATTAAATTCTAATATATCATTTTAATTACTAAATTAAAACACAAATAAAATATGGAGTACTAAATTTTTAAATATAAAATCAATTATTATTTTATAATTTATGTTTTTGTTTTGTAAAATAAAATAGAAATTGTATAATTTGAATAGCTTAATTGTGAAGAAAATTTGTTTTCTCTTTAAAAGTTGTACATGTTCAATTTTAATCGAGTGCTTTTTTTTCCAAAACAAAAAATTCACTTGTATTATGTATGGTTTTTTGAAACCAAAAAGATACAGGTCGAGCCCTTACAAAAAGGATAAAGACTGATCCCTTACATATCGTAATTGTTCCAATATAATGTTCCTTACAATAGAAGTTGAACCCATATAATATGGAGATAGATATACCTATCAGATCATATCATCTATGATCTATCAAGACGACAAAAAGGTTATAAACCTTCAAAACATAGAGTGATACAAAATATATACAAGATCATGAAAAAATCATAACTAAAAGAGGATGATACATTGAGGAGGACTCCCAAGTCCATCTGTCCAATGTTGATACGTCAATGTGCCAATTATTTTTGATAGTGCATTTTTTGATAGATAATCTGCCTCCACATTTAATTCCTTGTATATATGAGAAAAACTGATATGAGAGAAACCTGTATGAGCTCAGTGATCCTATCTTTCCAAAATTCCAGAGAAATAACTTGAAGTTGTCCCTTTTTGTAAATAGCCAGTCAATAATGATCTTGAAGTCCCCCCTCACATGAAGATCCATAATATTATGACGAGAATCTAGTAGAAGGGTGGCCTAGACGTCGAGAAGTTCTGACTTGGTATTAGATCCTGCTCCATAGTTGAAGGTCCAAGTGATCTTAGTGCCATCAGAATGAAGAATCAACCCGCCCGCCCCGCATTGAAGGCCTATATTTTCAGATGCTTCGTCAAACCATGCATTATTTCCATTCATCTGAAGAATAGGATGAATAAATTGAGGGGAAGAGATCCTCTTTTTATTTTCAATTTTCAGCTCACCCAATATTCTGAAACAAACATAATTTAAGGAGACATATGTATTTTAAAAAATCTCCCTATTTCAAGTAAGCCAAATAAACCAACAAACTATAGATGGAAGATGAGGAAGAGAGAAGTCCATCAATGCCCAATTATCCAAGCAATCATGTAAGGTTTTTCTCGTCCACATCGTTTGGAGATTTAGGACTAATGTAAGCTTGTGCCAAACCAGTTTGGTGAAAGTACAGTCCAAAAAGATGTGGGAGATAGATTTAGAACTGTTACGATAGAGAATGCACATGTTGGGTCCCTCCCAACCCCGGTGCAGAAGAATTTCCCAGGTCAGGATCTTGTCATTTGCAGCTAACCATATGAAAATTTTTATTTTTAAAGGAAGAGACCAGTGCCATAAGTTTCGCCTCCATCCTGTGCATTTTTGTATCCAGATAGTGAAGGAAATAGAATTGTAAACATTCTTAACAGTCAAATGACCAGATTGGTCATCGCCAATCCACTAAAGAGTGTCTTCCACTAAATTTAGTCGAATCCCTGCTCCAAGTAGTGTCGAGCAATAAGATTGTCATTCCAGTGCAAGTTCCCCCGTGAGTCCCAAATCATAGCTAGATTTCCAATTTGTGTATGTAAACCCACAATTAGAGGTGTGTTGGGCTTGGAAAAGGAAGAAAACTTTTATATCTCGAAGATAATTCAGTAAACTAGATGAGAGAAAAGCAGTGGACCCAAGGCCCAATATAGCATCCCTACCTATATGAATAGAATGTCCTGAATTGGATTTCCAGCAAAGCCAGTGGTGAATAAATGGAATTTTTTTTAAGAGATATCTCCAGATCGGAGAGGCGCTAGCGGGGAAAATATCTAGGAGTCTGAGCCAACTTGCAAGTGAAAAAGGAGTAATATATTTCACGTGTATAATACGATGCCAAATACCATCCTATGTCAAGACTCACCAAAGAGTTTTTGTCTCCAAAGCTTGTTTGAAAAGTGCAATATTGTGAAGTCCCCAACCACCTACCACTTTTGGATTTGTGATAATATCCCATCGACAAAGATGAAGATAATGTTTATTGTTGCTACATGTCCAAAGAAAATAATACATCATTTTTCTGATCTTATTCAATATGGAGAGAGGAATGGTATCAGGATCCATCCAATAGACTACCTGGCCTTCCAACACCAATTTTAAAAGTATGAATCTTCCACCCAGAATGAGCCAATGATTGTACCAGTGTGCAATTTTTTTTTCAAATTTTATAAGAAGCCAATTCCAATCAATTTATTTATAACAATCCAGCTTAAGGAAGTAGCCGAGATATCTCAAACCCAATGAGATCACATGGTATACAAATGGAAATATTATCTTAAAAGTCTCAATGTTTGTTGCTAGTAATCCAGAATAGTGAAAAGTGGATTTTGACTCATTAATCTATAATCTTGAAGCTCGACGGAAGAGGTTCATAATTGATTTGATTTCCTTCCATTCTCTTGGGTCCACTTTTGTGGCTATGATGATATCATCCATGAAAAATAAGTGCAAAACTTTTACCAATCTTGATACTTTAATGTCAGTAATAATCCCTTCCCGCTGACTCGACTTGAGAAGAATACTCAAACCTTCCAAGGCAAATATAAATAAGAGAGGGGAAATATGCCATCCCTGTTGCAGACCTCTTTCATTTGAAAAGAAGGATGTGAGTTCTCCATTAACTAGGACGGAAATAGTCGCACTAGACACGCACCCCATGATCCAATTTGTGAACGGAAGGTCGAAACCTGATTTCAATAATATCAACCTAAGATAGTCCCAGTTGATATAGTTGAAAGCTTTTTTTAGATCAAGCTTTAAGATCAAAGATTGTAATTTATTTTGTTTTATTCTGTGCAACACCTCTTGTGTTGATCCAATAGCATCCAGTATTTGTCTATCTTTGATGAAGCCCAGTTGTTCCTCCGATATAAGGCAAGTCGTGAATGGTTTAATCCTATCGGCCAGAAGTTTTGTAATAATATTATAGCAAAAATTACACAGCGAAATAGGCCTAAAGACACTGAAGGACTTGGGGTTATTTGATTTTGTAATCAGAGTCATAAAAGTGTATTTAAGAGCCCAATAAACCCTTCCTCTGAGTCTATAATTTTCAACCAGTTCCCAAAGGTCGTCACTGATTAGATCAAAAAAATGGAGATAGAATTCGACTGTCCAACCATCCAGGCCGAGAATTTTATCCTTTTTAAAGGTGTTGAGCACCTTCTAAATATCTTCTTTTGTACAAGAAGAAAAAATAAGTTTTGCCTCATGATCACTGATGATCTTTGGAAAGAGTCTCGTAATAGATGCTCGATCAACAATGTTAGTAAGACCTTTATCTCGATAGGCACTTTTGAAATGTTTGAATGCCGCATCTAGAAGGTTGTCCTATCTAGTGATAAAGACAACTCCATCCGATTGTAGTTCCCAAATATGCTTGTGATTCCTTCTGTGACTCGAAAATTTGTGAATTTTTTTTGTATTGTTGTCTCCACAGTTGATCCAAGTGGCTCTGTGTTTTTTATGCTAGTGAGCTTCCTCAATTAGTAGTAGATTATTTTGTTCTATCTCAAGGAGTTTTAAATGTTGTTGCAAACTTATAGGATCATTTCCCTTTCTCTTAGAGGTTTTCAATATCATAACTTGTATGTTGTGTTCAATCTGCGATAGTCGTTCAAAAGTCTTTGATATCTGTTGTCGGGCCCAACATTTCAGTTTTGATTTTAAATCTTTTAATTTACTAGCTAAATGTCTCTGTAAATCCAACACATTTTTATAGGATTGATCAGTCCAAACATTAGAGACCAGATGCTCAAAAACAGGATTCCCCAACCAAATGGGATTAAACTTAAAAGGGTATGAAGAGCGATGAGAGTAAGAATCCAACTATTGAATAATGGGGGCATGATCCAAGATGTAAGGATATGCGACCCAAGTTCTATATATGTCAGCATGCTAAAGAAGGGAATCTGATAAGAAGAAGCGATCAAGGCACTTTGAAATACTCGTTGTACCAGACCTACCATTTCTCTAAGTGGGAGCCACCTTGGCTGGTAATAGGTCAACCAAATTTTGTTGTTGGAATACATCATTGAATTGTGAGGCCGTTGCATCAGTGGAGGTAGTCATTCCCCAAATCTCAAAAGAATATAAGGTGAAGTTGAAGTCCCCAGCAAGAATGAGAATAGGTTTCGCTAGAAGACCTGATGTCGATACCTTTGACCAGAAAGAAAGTTTATCAATACAAGGTCCATAAACGTTGAAAAGGTTGACCTATCGCTTGTTGGCGCAACAGGTGCTAGTGACTGTGGAAGGAGGAATCAATTGTATATCAGTAGTATCCATCAGGTCCCCAGTCCCCTCGTCCATAGTGCCTTCAAAGCCTGGAGGATAGGAATCCACCCCTGGAGAGTCATCCCTAGGCAGCTTGCAAAGGTAAGATCCTTCTGATTCCTCCTCTTCAGGGCCTCCTGTGCAGTCGCACCAAATATGTCCTATTTGATGACATGAAGAGTAGAGGAAAGGAATACCAAGGTAGTCCAATCACTGTGCCACCGAGTGTTCATGCCAGAACATTTCTAAGACATCCAGTAGCCCAGCATGTATGTCCAGTTCGACCATAATCCTCACCAGTTTCCTGTTTGAACTCTTTAAGAGTTTTGGGTCTATACAAATGAAGCACCCCAGTTCGTTACCAATGTCCTCCAATGCCTTCTCGGTCCAGTATTGTAGGGGGAGTCCGGGTAGAAGAACCCATACATGTTGAAACCAGAAGGAGTCTGTTGAAGGGTTAAATGAAACCTGCCACCTTTTAAGCATGATACTTACACTACCTATGGTCCAAAAAGTATCAAGTATTAGTTGTGAGTCCTCTGGTGTGTTAAAAATAAAACTGAACCAACCAAAAGAAAGGGTAATAAGCTCCACCACGTATCATAAAATAGGTAACCAGTTGTCTAAAATCCATTCTAGTAGGCAATTGATGCTAAGAGCGTGATATGTAAACCTTCCCACAAGTCCATAGAGGGAGAGTCAAACACTTTCCTCTAAGCCCACATCTGAACCCATGATCAGGCGTTGTTTTCTCTTGTTAGGATTCCACAGTCTTTTGGTGCCCAGTGGCTTGGGTAACCATGACTCCGAAAAATGTGCTCGCTCTTGCAGACCTTTTAAATGTCATTTATCAGCATGTCTGAGGGAAGATACCAATCCAGATAGCGGAGAAGATGTCGGATGAGTTACACTGATGATCGGGAAAGGTGAAATAGATAGCAGAGGATCTGAGGGTTCTGCCACCTTTGGAGTTGTGGTAAGGAGAGAAGACGTAGAAACATAATGAGCATCTGAAGGTGTGAAGAGACCAACACTCTTCCATAGGGATTTGTTAGCCGCACTCATAAGTGCGCTGACCTCAGCCTCCATTGGAAGGTGTTGGAAGGTCCCTCCAAATGATTCCACCTCGCACAAATAGTAATGGGGAGAAGGTTTCAAGGAATATAAAAACTTATGAAAGAATTAAGAATACACCAATACTGTCAAGTCTGTAGGAAAATAGTTATGAATCCAGACAGGTAGAGTATAAAGAGTGGCATAGAATAAGTTAAGGAGGAGGAAACGCCAGTTCAAGGAGCACCAAGTGGAGGGTTCTAGAGAGTGAGATGTAACGACAAGGGTGTATCTGATGGCCATAGAAGGCTCTCCAAAAATTTATATGGACAAGGGATTCACCATAATGGGCTTAGGAAGTAACTAATCCATAAATGTCGAGATTTGGTTCCAATAAGAACCCACTACAGTCAAATCGCCATTAGAATCAAGCTCCGAGATCAAACCTTTGTTCCCCCTCAGGATGGACCAGCTGTAGGGTTTTGAAAGGTCGAGTGGTAGTGACGTCTGTACATCCTACGACCATAGTTAGCTCTCCATAACTAAGATGAAATAGAGGGTTCACCTGCTCCCTAAAATCTGAGATCCTATTTCAATGTGAACCCCATTATCATTCGAAACGCCATTAATCGGGTGCTTACATGTGAGAAAGTTAGAAAATGTGATGAATTGTATTTCATGAATGAACTTTGAGGTCAATAATATTTTGAGGAAAAATAAAATAAAAACTTTATAATTATCATTGAAAATAATTAATATAGAAACACATTTGATTTTTCAAGGGGGTGTTTGGTTAGTTCCTTTCCATTTGGTACTCAATTTAAATCCCACTAGATGAGGTGCACTAGTCTACATGGAAGGATTTATTAGGGATGCCATCCATGAATGTGGGGAAGTATCCCTTGGGTTTCCCCATGATATCTTCCTCGAAAAAGACACAATGGTAGTAGTAGATTAGATGACTATAATTTTAATTTGTCAGGACTCCTATTTCCCTAAAATTTGCTTATGCTTAATCTTCCTTAAGACACATATTTGGAATGATTTTTATTGTTCTTCCTGAAATGTGAAATGCATATTGAAAAGGATTACTGGTGCTTCTCACTTGCTCGCTTTCAAACAATACTTTTCCTTCTACCTCAATACCCTATTCCTCCATAATAATATTTTTCCTCGGTTTTAAAGGAATTTAAAGGCAATTAAGATTGATATTCTTCATCCATTTCATCCCTTAACTCTAATCTACATCTACTCCTATACTAAGTAGTTTGTTTGTTAGTTCGTTCATTGCTCTATATCTACACATTTAATAAGTATGACAAGATCATAAGCATCTTCTAAGAAAATGAATCAATTTCTAAATAAACAATAATCAACTACATAATTCTTTTAACATATTAACCTATTATATAATTATTTTAAAATCTTCTTGATTATCAATTATTTCTAATATTTTCATTATATCTAAATATTTTCTAAATACCACAACCTCTAAGATATTACTTATATGCTTTCCTAAGTTTTGGTCATAAAGTCCATTTCCCTCTCAATGTTGTTCCCTAATTAGCTTGTTGAGATGATCCCCTACTTAACTCCTTTTCTTTTATTTGTAGTTGTCCTCATTATCTCTAATGCCATTTAACAATTGAATTCTATAATATTCATTATCTCTAATACCATTTAACAATTGAATTCTATAATATTGGAAAGGAGTGATACTTTAAATCATAAATTTAGTTTCTCATTCTTCATCTTTGTATTTTTCTAAAAAGATTATCATCCGGGTTAGAAACAGGGATATAACATTTACAATACATTATCATCCTTGCATAAATAATACATTATTATCCTTGCATAAATAAGGATATAGCATTTACCATACATATGTGACTATGTATAACTTAGTGTGAACGAAATCCATATCACTGACTTATTTCTATGTTTTACGTAATTTTAAAACTTTTTAGTACAATTTTTATTTATTTATTTTAAATGTGATTGGAGGAGAGCATTTAAGGTCTTATTAACAATGATGGAGAAAATATTCAATGATTTGTGAAGCATCATAGCTTTGTCCCTCTAATACAAGATCATGTTAATCTATCCTTATTAAATCCACCATTTGTCATGTGCTTGAGTTGCTGCATCAAGCTCCATAACTCATTCACGGGTAACTGCCATGCAACTCATATGAAATGCTCTTGTAGGCTTCAATGTGCTACTTCTAGAATGAGGAGGGTCTCAAACATCACTTGGGATCCCTCATGGCTTGCACCACTATGTCACACAACATAATATCTCCATTGGTAAGACACCGCAAGTTAGAAATGGTCTTCGCACAGAACGTGTAGGATTGTAGATGGGTTTTTGGTAGTACTTAACAATGAAGGGATTTTTGAAAGGATCAAAGAAACATACCTCATATTGAAAAATTCATACTAGTTTCCATGGCTTGAGAGGTGACGAATGCCATTTCATTGCCAATAAAATGTATATGTACTGTAAAATCTAGTAAGGAATTACTAAAATGGATATCATTCTTTTCAAAGAGGTCCCAAACCAACATAAAAAGATAAAGAGGTCCCATATCAAAAGTAGAAGATGATGAGGTAATAGATTATGATACTTTGAACTAAATTGAATTTTTGGAATCTTCCTTACTCAGCCCTATTATTACAGAGGTACTTCATGGAATTGATCGAGAATGGTAATGTGATGACATTGTAATTTCTCTAAAGATTTAATTGTCATATTTCATTGGGAAGATTTGCACACTATGGAAATGGATTACTTTTGGTTAGAATCCATTGAACAACACAACATGAGAAGCAATTGGGCAGGGATTTTCTTAGGAACTTTGGTATATATTGTTTCCTTGATTTTCACATATTTGTAGCAAATGAATGTGGATTGTGGTAGAGAGAACTCTGGTTTTTACTTGATGTCTTGTTGGAACCATTCCAAATCCCATTTTTTATTGTACAAGCTTTAAATCTATGGCTCTAGCTGGGAATAACCTTACATGTACAATAACCAAATCAGTAGGACATGCCTCAAAATTTTGAGTAATTTTATCATGGATTCAATTTCTCTTAACAACAATGTTTCAAATGATTTGGGAGAGTTAGCAGCAAATGTGGAAATAAGTTGGGAGAGTTATAAAAAAAAGTGGAGGATCTACCTAACTGCAAATCACTATCAACTTAAATTGTACAAAGTCCTTACTTATATGGTATGATCAATATTTTTGTAGGAATGCAATAGAGAATGCTTTGATATATAAATGACATCTCATAATGTAAAACAATCCAATTCTATTTTTTGGGCTTGGATAGTGCAAAACTTTTATATTGCATGAAGCTACAAGGCTAGTTAATATTACAATCACACACATAATTAAAAATTCATGTTGTTTGCAATTGCAACATATATATTTACATAGTTCTCCAATAAATGGATTCTTCAAAGACTCAATGCAATTTAGATATTCTTATTTCCAACCACCAACTCAAACAAAACCAAAGTAAATTATTAACTCCTTAAAGCTAAGAAACAAGAAGTGACTAGGTTGCTCTTGAACTCAAAATCTTAAATTGTGACTATTAAAGAGCACTAAACATAGTTCAACTCAAAGCTAAGAACTTAACCTCTGGAGCTCAATTAGATTCTCTTCAAATATTTGTATTCCCATGAAATGTTTATCTATATAACAAAACCAAATCAAAGCAGAGTGTCAACATCTAACTGCAAGTGGTGATGGGATATAAATTTGCAACCTAGTAGTGATAAAAGGTTTTTTAGTATGCTCATAAGAAGGATCAATCTCTCCACTCTTCCTATATGGTTTGTTAGTTCTCAACATAGGTGGAATTAATTTGCAAACATGCAAAGAAGAATCCAATCCAATTGTTCTCCTCATGTGTGCATTATTAGAAGAAAATTTCTTGTCATGCTCAATTCTAGCATTGCTCGCATTGCTCGTGTTTGTTCTTAAATTGCTCCTCCATTGTTAGGCCAAGATATATCCTTAGTCTGGTATAACTCAATTTGTTTTATATGAGTGTTTCCAACACTACAAAGGAAACTAAAGGAAGTGTTTATTGAATCATGCATCGATGAAGCTCTAAGGTTTTTTCTATGTGTTGTAAACCTATCACCTAAGTATAAAGGCATTGAACATGTGCACAAAATATGTCTTGATTAGATTGTCTTGTTTCCAACTATTTAATAATTGAGAGACATAAAACCGAGGAGGAAGCATGTAGCGAGACAAATCTAGTAGGTCCCACAAACGTTTACAAGGTGTTGGGATGCACACAACACTAATGCAAGGTAAAGCTAAAAAACACACACAACTCTTCTTTTACATGGACAATTATTGACTGAATAGATTGTACTTCTCTTCATTTTCCTCACAAAATTT
>ML787687.1:151663-166134 GCA_009831015.1 Picea engelmannii | reverse complement strand
CGATGATGGAACCGGATCAACCACTTTGGCACTCTTCATATGAAGAGTGGGACTGACCGATGACAGAACTGGATCAGTCACTTAGGTTTCACTTTTCAAATGAAGAGTGGGGTTGATCGATGATGAAACTGGATCAGTCATTTGGGTTTCACTTTTCAAATGAAGAGTGGGGCTGATCAATGATGGAACTCGACCAACTACTTGGGTTTTTGGTTCAACCGAGGACGAAACCAGATTTACCACCTGATCAACTGGATTGACCAAGGATGGAACCGGATTGACTAGTCCATCAACTATTGACGGTTTTGGAGAAATCTTACAATAAGCAGTTGGAAGTTGAATCTTTTCCAAAAGATAAAAATCCTCATCCATATGAGGGAAAAGGTAAGAGTAATGATCACCTTCACATAACAAGCAAAAAAAATTGATAGTTTTATTCTTCTTTCTAACCTTAATGTCACTAGCTTACGGGGTGTCATCAACATGTCTCGCAGGGGATGATGATGTGGAAGAGCACATTTCTGAGACCTTGGGGAGACTAGGGAAATCCCTCAGAGAGTGGTCACCCTTACAAAGACTACAAGGGAATTTGGGTTTAGGATTCTTCGTTTTAATCTTGTCGACTTTATCAACACTCCCAGTACAATTAACCGTAGTTGGTTTCTTGGATCCAACATGATCTGATGTGGTTGGAGGCTTGGTCCCTTTCTGGTTCTTCTTCTTCTTCTCTTTCCATTTCTTCTTCTTATTATAAACCCGACTACTCGCTTTAGAGATTTCACTAGGAGAAGAAGGAGAAAGGGAAGGAGACCTGGCGGGTGAAGAAGGAGAAAGCTAGACATGAGGTTGATGTGTGGGTGGCGTGATTACATATGAAGAAATAGGTGCATTCAAAGCACTTAGAATATTCCAGATCAATGGAGTGGGGAACAACCAAACCAGTAATCCGATCGTGGGTCCTAAAAGACTCAGTGTAGCAATGCATAGAGGACCAACGTTTCCAAAAGAAGGAAAGGAGAAAGGTTCCTTAGGAAAAGGGGTTCCTCCATTGGTACTCCCAGGAGTTGATTCCATTGACACTGACTCGAACTAAGGGCCACTAAATAAAACAAGCATCACATGCTACAAATCTAAGAAGCAAAAAATCAAACAAACCTTCACACAATGAAACCACTAGTTGGTGATGAAATCCAACATTGCGAGATCAATATAGGAAGGGGTTGGGATAGAGCGGGTGGATCAATTACGTTGGAGACCTACTTAACATAATTACACCTTGGTGCAATCTTCCACACAATAAATGTGGATTTACCCTCTAAGGAGGCCGAGTGAGTTTGACCAATGTTTGTTCCAGGTACAACGAAGACTTCCCTTCACCGTCACCTTGTGTAAGGATCCTAAATATTATGTCTACTAAGGAAACCAAATCACAGTCAACCTCTAGGCAGTTATAGTCAATAGTCTAGTCTGAACGTATGAGGAGGATATCAAGTCCAAAATATTTCAAGAGAATTGAGGATAGGTGGACTGGTAGAACTCCAGAGGACCCTAAACAGATTTAGAATTCACGAAGCACCGAGACAAAATGAAGATATTTGGACCTCAAAAAGAACCCCCAATATATGATCTGACTACTACGAATGGTTAAGCCTTGGAGGGATAATATCCATTGCTCTCCCGAATGAAAACTCGTGCGTAATCCCTGTGTGAGAGGGGGATCCCAACTATTCTTATACAAACAATTGGATTTACCGCTCCCTAGCACAAGATTCTATGTTTGTCTGATGGATTTGGAAAGTTATCCTCACAACCTATTCCAAATCCCTACACTTACTAATGTAGGTTTTCTACTAGAAAATATTAAAGTGTCTGATCAATTTTATAAGAACTTCATTTTAGGGTTGTTTTTTACTCAAGGGTGTGAAAGTGAAATTGGTGATTTTGTATATTCGACTCCAAAATAATGTAGAAAAATGAGATGAAAATCTTTTTATTCAATGAATCCTACATATAGGATGGAGAAGAGGTTCAATTGTCTTCAACAAAAACACCCAATTCCCAAATGGAATTTGCTAAATGCAACCTAGTTATCTACACTACCCAACAAAAATAATGCAACTATCTTTCTTTGTTTGATTCTAATACATAAAGATAGCGAATGCAAATCCTTTAACACTCCTTTACTTTCAATCAAAATGGAAGAGTAGAATGCAGATACAAAAGAAACGAAGAAAAAAGGATTTCAAACAAATCATGCACTCACACAATAACAAGAACTAAATGAATATAACTCACTCAATCAAGGACTCGATAATCAACAAGCACTCAAGGAAACAAGAAAGTTCAGAGAAGAATCCAAAAATTGATAGGGAGAAAGAGGAATCACTCAAATGTCTTTACAAAAAAAGTAGCAAGAAAAAACAATCCAAGCTAGGTTGTGGTAAGCATAAAGTCTCAAATCATTCAAAAAGGAAATATTTGAAAAGCAACTTAAGACCAACACACCTTTGCAGACCTTTTCAAACAGTCATATAACCAAAAACTTCGCAAGATTCAAACCAAACCAAGAAAAACAAGGAGAATCAATCTCATAATTTGGAAAAGGTTGCAATCTCAAACAAGACAACAAAATAAGTGATAAGTACCAAACATTCAACCCAAACAAAGCCACAATCCAAAGTACAGACTCTGGGCAAGAATCTCTACAAGATAGACTGGGAAAAACTTAGCAGAAAAGGGAAAAAATCACCAAAGAAGGAGATCAACGCTCATGTTTTCAAGGGCACAGAGCATTGTATCACTCTGATAAACATTGCAGGGGAGTGTTTAATATTTATTATAGATCAACTCTCTGATATACACTTGAGAGGATCACTACCCTTCCCAGAAACTCAGAACAAAGGGTTAAAAATTAGAAAAAGTCACTTAGAATTGCTAGAATTTTGTGAAATTGTATAAGAAGAGGGGAGAAAGTAAATAGATCAATAAAAAATAAGAAAAATTATCTAAAAGGTGGGAAAAATGCATAGACATTCCAAGGAAATACAAATCAATGTTCGTCCCCAGTGGAGTCGCCAATTTCTGTTGTAGGAAAATCCCCCTGTGGACAGGTTATCCTCTTGGATTCTAGACCCCTAATACCAAGATAGAAAACATACAAATGGACACTAACATCCCTGTGAATTCAATTACCTAATAAGAAAGAGAAAGATAAGGAATAAAATGTGATGCAACTTATTTTGTAGTTCGTCATCGCTACCTCCAATCTGAGCTTGATCTCCAAACTCTTTAGCACCACTCGATACCTGCAATGCAATGGACAAAGAAAGACAAAGAAATGCTACTCTACTCTACAAGATTAGACTAATCAAATACATTTATCAAGATCAAAAATCATATGCAACAATACACAATCTTGAAGGGAATAGGCCAAGTAATATTAATGAGAACTTATAAAGAGATACTTACAATCTATAGATGTAGTTGCATCAGCCTCTCCAAGTCCTTCTCGCCCAACCCTTGCATGATACTCCCAAAATCATAGGTTTGATATCCAAGAGCTTCCTCCCAAGACCATAAGTTTGATACCTCAAATATTCCCTGATCATAATCAAAGGTTTGATACCTTCCAAATTCTCTCCTTTTCCCTTGAAAATGCCTCTTTTTATAAGCTTGGGAGGCTCAACCACCATGAGTATATTTGGGGATTGGTTGAGGATATGAATCCTTTAGGTTAGGATATGATCCTAATATAGTGTCATAGGATAGTATTCTATCCAAACCAACATCATCTCCAAGAGTTGGCCCTCAAAAAGAGGCGGGATTCTCCAAAATTTCCTCTAACCAAAGTCAACGCTCCCTTATAGTTAGAGACAAGGCGTTGATCCTAGATCAACGATCCCTACATAAGGTAATGGAGGCGTTGTAGCACTCCCTTAGCATAGCCAAGGGGGCGCTACCCTTCAAAAATGCCCCCCAAAAGGTTGATTTTTCAAGTAAAAAGTGTGTTTCTAGCCTTGAAATGATGGGTTTCCTCCTCCAATATGACTTAGGGATTATGAAAAATGTTCTTTGATGGTTTTAAGGGGTTAAAACACATATAAACACATAGAAAATTGCATGCAACACATATTAATGTGAATACGACACTTGCGACACTTACCAAGGTGCATACGACACTTTTACGACACTTGCGACACTTAGGGTGAGATACTTAAGTGTGCAATTTTGATGTGTAACACTCATTACAAGAATTCCTAATGGATTTTCTAGCAATTTTACACTCGTTATCATACCAAGGGTTGACAATTCTTTTCTTATTTTTACACAACACTTTGATAGATAATTTTTTATGGAGGTAGAGAGGATTTTTGTAAAATTATGATAGATGTCTTCAATATTGTTTTTATATTATAGAATATTTGATTCGGTGTTTAATTCCTTTAAAAATAGATCAACTTTATTTTTGTCAAAAAATAGACGCCTTTGGTTACTAGACATATCTTGAAGGGGGTTTTTGTGCATGGTAAAGTTTAGAGTTAGGGTTAAAGGTCTATGATCAGAGTCAGACTCATGGTTGTTTAAATGGTCAAAATTTGCTATTTGGTTGTATACATGGATATTTGATATCACATAGTCCACAACACTACTACCCATCCCATGGATACAAGTCATCTGGTTAGATTTTGGCCACTTCCTTAGACCATTACAAATGATTAGATATTGAGAATTGCAAAGCTTGACTAACTCAGTACCATATAAATTCTTGGTCAAATATTCCTAATTTCTCTTGTATTTATTAGCTAAAACAAGGTCCTCATCAAGCCATAGAGGATTAGGGTTGGAATTGTTGCTCAAGATAATAGCTTGATTAGTTGTAGTTCTAGCATTAAAGTATCCTAGTAGGAGGATACTACCTTCATTTGTGAGACTGGAAATATCTTGTTCTAATATTTTATAGGGACAAGTTTTATCTAGATTGTTTTTTTGTATAAAAGGTAGAATCTATAGGCTCAAAATAACTAATTGTTATTGTTGTATACATATTCTTATCTTTGATATTTGAAATCTCCACCCACCCAAATGCACTGATTGAGAGGGTCTTTTTTATGAAGACAAATGTGAGGAGAAATCTTTATTTTTATGTTACAACTTATGCCTCCAAACCCTCTACGAGAGTCCTCCCTTGTTCATTGTATTTAGGTTGAATTTAATATTTAAATAAATTTTACAATAATTTAAAAATTAATTTTAAATTAAAATATTATTTTTCAAATTTTAATAATTAAATAAAATATTGGAATATAAAAATATAAAATTAAATAGTTATAAAATATTTTTTTAATAAACATAATTGTTTATTTAGTTTAAAATTTTCTATAAATAAATAAATATAAATAGATAAAAAAAATGAGTATATCTTAATAAAATGAAAACATAAAACATAAAGGAAAATGGTATTGGTAAGATAAACTTGTATTTATTTATTTTGAAATATGTAAAAAAAAGTTAGTGTATCTTAATAAAATGAAAAACACATAAGGAAAATTGAATTTGAAAGATAAAGTTATATTTTTTTATTTGAAATATGTATACTAAAACTATGTGGTCTTTTGAATAACTATGTGGTTTTGCCAACTATGTGGTGATGCGAATTTGTATTTGAAATCCGCGGTGATACATTGTTTGTAACTCTGTAGTTCTTCCTTCTTGAACCCATTTAGCAMATGTGCATGTGTGTRCACGTGTGTTTGTAAATTAAGTGAATCARTTGTTATTTTGATTCAAGTTTRATTTAAAATATATTTATAATTGTAAAGGGTGAAAATTAAAGAAATTTAAAAATAAATGAWWTTTATTTTTTTTTTTATAAAAAAAAATATTAAAAAAAATTAATTATTTTTTAATAATTTTTAAAAGTTTAATAAGTAAAAGTTGATTTTAGAGATAATAATTATTATCATTATTATCCATTTTTTTTTCTTCTATTTTTAAAATCAATCCAAAATAACAATTGTTACTTATTTTATCTTATTTTCAATATGAGCAATCCACCACTTCCAAAACCTCATMGTGTTAGGGAGAGCCCCCCCAAAGTCACCCTAGAGAGTTTTTACGAATATGTAAAATCATTAGAAAAAAAGAGAGAACAAAGAGATGCGATAAAAAAATTAAACTCTTCGAAGATACGATTCAAAAATAGATAGAGCATAGATTGGTAGGGTTCAAGAGTCAATTGCGAACAATGGAGGCTAGAATACAAGAAATGGAAAAACAAAAACAATCAACCCAAGAAGGAGAGGTTGAAAAAAATCCCAACTTGAGAGATAGGATTAAAGAGCTAGAAGAAAAACTAACCAACAATTTGGCTCTAAGTAGTCTGGAAAACAAATTGGATATAAAACCCATCAAAGAGGAAATGAAAAAGCTAATCGAATTGGATCATGTGCATAATAAAAGAGCCTTGAACCTCATAATTTTTTGTATAAAAGAACAACAAGAGGATGATACACTAGCAATAGTAAAAGAAGAACTAAACAAAAATCACAAATTGAAACAACTAACCTCATAGAAGCAAAGAGGCTAGGAAAAATAATCGAACATAAAGATAAGTTGATTTGTGTCAAAGTAAGCTGTACTGACCATAAATATAGCATACTCAGTAAATCTTCGAGCTTAAAAGGGTCAGGAATATTTCTAAATGAGGACCTCATTCCCGAAGACCAAGTTGAATTAAGGAAGGGAGTTCAAAAGGTAAAAGAAGAAAGGAAAGAAGGAAAATGGGAAATAATTAGAAATCTAAAAGTTATTGTTAGGGATACACAGTATGTAGTAGTGTCATGGATTATGTGATATATGATATCCCCATTTTCAACCAAATAATAACTTTTGACCTTTTAAATGACCATAAACTTGACTTTGATCATAGACCTTTAATACTAACTTTAAACTTTGCCATGCACAAAAGTGTCATTGAAGAAAATTCTAATAATAAAAGACAACTTTTTTTTGACAAAAGTAAAGTTGATATTTTCTTAAACGATATAAATAGTGAATTACATCTCCTAACTTATAAGGAAAACATTGAAGACATCTATCATAATTTTACAACTACCCTTTCCACTTCTATTAACAATTTCTCTTTCAAGGTGTCCAATAAAAAGAAGAATAAAATAACCAACCCTTGGTATGATAAAAAATATAAAATTTCTAGGAAATCCATTAGGGATGCTTCTAATGAGTCCTTCAAACTCGATACGATCAATACGTAAAAATCCATAATTAATAAGAGGAAAGGTACTATATAAATAAAAGGCAAGAGCGGATTTTACACCTATCTAAGCTTGATCCTAATAATTTCTAGAGGAAAATTCTAATTCACAATACTAAAGAAAATAATATGATTCCTTAAGGGGCTGTAATTCCTACCTTAAAAGTGTTTATGAGTTTCTTAATTCCATGGAAACCATTCCTATTGTTCCTATAGAGGATGAAGTTTTTTCTTTGGATGACATAGAGTTCGGGGTTAAGCAACTTGCAAATGGGGAAGCTAAGGACATTGAAGGATACCAAGTTGAAATTTTTAAAATAAGAGGGACTATCCTCATCCCTCACATACACAAGCTCTTCAATTAGAAGTCACACAGAGCTTCCCTAAACCCTGGAAACAAAACCTCATTGTACCTATTGTTAAAAATGGGGATAGAAAAATTCGCTCTAATTATAGGACCATTATGATTAGCTCGATTTTAGCCAAGCTATATGAAAATATTTTGGAAAAAAAGTTTATCCTTTGGCTAGAAATTCATGGTAAAAGAGATAAAGGCTAGGTTGGATTTAGTTGATATCATTCAACTCTGTACCATCTTGTTACCCTTAGGATCATTGCAGAGGAGTTCCACAATACTAAAACAAATCTTTTGTGTTGTTTTGTTGAATTTAGAAAAACTTTTGACATAATTCCTAGAAAAAATGTTTGGGATAGGTTGGAAGAGATAAAAGTTCCTTTCAAGTTGAGGGATGCTGCTATAAGGTTGTATGATAACTTTATTTCTAAGTTTAAGGACACTGAGGGCTAGTTGAAATAAATTAACTGCAAGATTGGAGTCAAGCAAGGTTGTCCCTTGTCCCCTACCCTTTTTGGAGTATGCATTGACAAGTTAGAAGAGTGTTTGGAAGAAGCAGGTTGAGTTAGCTCAAATCTCACTGGTATAGTCATCAATATTCTTCTTTATGCTGATGCTATTCTTCTTATGGAAAGGAGTCCCCACAATATTGGAGAGAAACTAAGAATCCTCAAGGACTTTTTCTCCAATATGGGGATGACTTTTAATACTGACAAAACAAAAGTCATGATCATTAAATCCAATAAGATCACATTTGATACTTTCGTATATGACAAAAACAACTTGGAGGAAGTGAATTCATACAAATATCTTGGAATCAATATTCACCACAAGCTCAACAAGAATTATAGCATTGAGAAAAGGATAAATGGAGGATCGAAAACTTATTCTGGGCTTGGAAACAATTGTAAATCAACCAATCTTTGGATATGGAATATGAAAAAACTCCTCTTTTTTTGTAAGCTAGATTCTTTGCATCACCTTCCAGAGTAAAAAATACAACATGTCTGAGTGGCACTGGTGTAGAGGTTTCCAACAATCGAAACCAAACCTTGCACCATCCCACTGAGGTTTGAAAAACTATTTCATACTATCTGAATAAAACTAGAACTAAGTCTGAAACTTCTAGGACCAAAAATAGCCAAAAAGAAAAATAGTAACGAGGTAAAAAGGAACCAAAAACTGAGAGAGACACAATCCTAGACAAAAATAAATTTGATTGCTTGAGGGGCTTCCTGAAGAAGTGTGCTTGAAGGTGTCTATCGATTTCAGAATCATAATAGATTGAAAAATATTTTTCCTGGTCTAGCTGTTGGTCAAGATGTGGAGAGCATGAGTCCATCAACTAGTCTAGCCTTTTCTCCATCACCTCCTGTTGGAATTTTAGGTCTACATCACGCCAGAGTTAAAATATGAGTTGGATTTGTTCACCAGAGAATCTGTGTAGAGAGGGAGGATCTTTCTGCATATCTAAACTAGGGTCATCCTTAGAGCCTTATGGGATTGTAACCAGAACCATATGTGGAGAATGAGGGATGTGGTTTCCCATCACTAGCTTCTGTAGCAGGAGCATTGGCCATCGGGGGCTCCATGTCGCTCAGTGTCTCTTCCAGTTCAATATTTCACCCCTCGGAAACAAACGTAGGAGGATGGGCAGGTGGATCATCCAGAGAAGAGGGAGGTTGAATGACCAAACCAAAAGTCCCAATGGAGGGGGATGTTGGGTATGTGTTATATTCTTTGCACGACTAGCTCTATTGTCTGCTACGTTCTCGGACATGCATGGGGGTTTTAGGGGGGGCCTAGTGCCCCCCCCCTTTACGGGAAACTCCCTCGATAATGTTTTTACCTCGAGAAACATGTCACATTTTTGCCTCTTTTTTCATGTTGCCTAGATTTTCATGTCCATTGTTGGGCAGTTTTTTAACACATGGTTTTTTCCAATGGTTTTCTATTTCAGGTTAAGGAATTATGGTTGCTGACCAATCTAGGTCATTGGGTTAGGGTTTTGGATGCCACTGAATCCTATATGTATATTGTATTGTAAACAATGTATCAATATGAATGAATATAGAATATGTTGGTTTTCCTGGTTTGGATTTCCAGGGAAAAAAATCTTTGTGTAATGTGTTTATTTTCCATTGTATCTTTTCTGTTCTTTTATTGAAAATATGTTTGTAGTAAAATATTGTACAAGGTTAGAATCTACATTTGGTATCAAATATTTTTTGGCTTCAGGGGAACGCCTTTGTGGTCAAGGGTTTGGCTCGAGACTGTGATAAGCCATGTTACAATGGGAGATTTGTGGTATTGATTTTTCAGGTGAAAATAAATTGCGAGCAGCTCGAAAATGGAGATCGAGAAGTTTAATGGAAAAAATTTTGAGCTATGAAAGATCAAGATGTAAGATCTGTTGGTGGACAGATATCAGTGGATCACAGTGGATATAGGTACTGCACCTATAGGAACTTCAACAAATGACTTGAAAAAATTGGATCGGAAGGCGAAGAGCACAATCCGACTGTGTCGCTCAGATTCAATATTACTGAATATGTCCAAAGAAGATACAACCAAAGATTTATGGGATAATTTGTGGAAGTTATATCAGTCTAATTCCATAGTAAATAAACGTTTTCTGAGAAAGAAGTTGTATAAACTGAGGATGAGAGATGGAGACTCGGTGGCAGAGCATTTGAATTCCTTCAATACTGTGGTAAGTCAGTTAATATTTGTTGAGATTAAAATTTCAAATGAAGATAAGTGTATTGGTTTACTATGCTCTTTAGAAAAATCGTGGGATGTTTTGGTTGTTGACATAGGTTGTAATACAACTTCCTTGAAGTTTGATGAAGTGGTCTCATCCTTGTTGTCGGAGGAGATGAGACGAAAGAACATGGAAGGGCAGAGCACAAATGCATTATTTGCAAGAGGACACTCCCAATAAAGAAATAGATCTAAGTCCTCAAGTGGGATATCTAAGTATAAGGGTAGATCTAAATCTCTTGAAAAGTTTGTAAAGGTATGTTGGAGATGTGGAAAAGAAGGTCACTACAAGAAGCAGTGTAGATCCAAAATTGAGAAAAATAAGGGATTTGAAGAAGCTCCTTCTACAGAAGAAAAGACCTCCAAGGAAGAAGGAGGGGATGTGTACTTGGCTTATTCAAGCACACATGGAGATCATGATGCATGGTTGGTTGACTCAGGTGCATCCTTTCATATGACTCCCCACAGGGAGTGGTTCTATGAATATGAAAGGTATGAAGGAGGTAATGTTTTCTTAGACGATGACTTGATAACCAAAATCATAGGACGAGGAAAAGTCAAGTTGAGGCTCATATATGGAAGGATTATAACACTACCTGGTGCTCTACACATCCTAGGTTTGGTCAGAAATTTGATTTATGTAAGAAAAATGGACGATGTAGAGGAAAAACAATATTTGAAAAGGAAACTTGCAGGATGGTTCGAGGAGCAATGTTTTTGCTAAAGGGAGTTCGATTTAGAACTTTGTATAAGCTGCAAGGAAGCACTATTAGTGGTGGGTATAATAGTTCCATTGTTCTTGATATTGGATTTGAAGAAGAAATAACTCCCACATTCTCTGGAGAAAAGGTTATGTTGTGGCATCAAAGACTTGGGCATATCGGAGAGAAGGGTCCTCAAATACTACACGATAAAGGTATGGTTGAAGGTATGTCTACATGCTCTGTGGATTTTATTTTTGTGAACATTGTGTATATGTGAATCATAATCGAGTAAGATTCCCCTATGGTGCAACGAGGGAATAAGGAATTTTACAGCTAGTTCACAGTGATGTATTTGGACCTGTGTCGGTTCCATCATTGGGAAAATCTGTGTACTATGTCTCATTTATATATGAATTCTCAAGGAATACTTGGATATATTTCTTCAAGAAGAAATATGAAGTATTTGATAGGTTTAAAGAGTTTAGGGTTCTTGTTGAGAATCAAACAGAGAAAATAATTAAGGTGTTGAGGATAGATAATGACCGAGAGTTTCGCGGGAATGAATTTGAAGAATTTTATAAGAAGTGCGGTATAGAAAGGCAAAACACTACTCCATATACACCTCATCAGAATGGAGTTGAAGAAAGGATGAAAAGGATAGTGATGGAAAAATCAAGGTGCATGCTCAGTGGTGCTAGGTTAGGGAAAGAATTCTGGGCAGAGACGGTGGGTACTAGATGTTACCTGGTCAACATATCACCCTCATTAGTGTTGGATGACAAGACTCCACAATAGGTATGGACTAGTAAGAAACCTTCTCTCACACATCTCAAGGTATTTGGTTGTGAGGCCTATGTTCATGTTCCAAAGGAAAACAAGAGTAAGCTAGATAAGAAGGCTGAAAAGTGTATCTTTATTAGGTATACAGATGGTCTCAAAGGCTATAAGCTTTGGAAACCAGAAACTAAGAAGGTTGTGTATAGACAAGATGTGGTATTTAGAGAAATGAAGGATGTTGTTAAACATGAAGTCCTACCAAGTAAGGAAGAACTAGAGAAAATAGAATTTGATTTAAAGGATGATGAATCAAACTCTATAGATGAATAGGAATAAGAATAAGAAGATCCTCATACTTCAGTATTGACGAGATCAGTTCTAGAAAGAAGACTTTCAGAAAGGTATACTCCGTTTGATTTCCATTAAAATTTTTCTTTGTCTATTACTCATGATGATCCTAGAATTTCAAGGGAGGTAGTGGATTCAGAGGATAAAAAGCTCTGGAAAAAGGCCATGGATGAAGAAATGGAATCCTTGGATAAGAATGAGGCTTGGGATCTAGTGGAGTTGCTGACTGGAAGAAATCCCATTGGCGGAAAATGGGTATTTAAAAAGAAGCTGAATGCATAAGGCAAAGTGGAGAAATATAAATCTCGATTAGTAGCAAAGGGTTATTCCTAGGTTGAGGGAATTGATTTTGGTGAGATTTTTTCTCCTGTTGTCAAGTTAATTTCTATAATATTTATGTTATCTTTTTTTGTTGCATTTGATTTTGAATTAGAATAGATGGATGTGAAGACAACATTCCTACATGGGGATCTGGAAGAATAAATCTATATGAAGCATCCAAAAGGATTTGTTGTGAAGGGAAATAATGAGTTGGTATGCAAGCTGAAAAAGTCCCTGTATGGTTTAAAACAATCACCAAGGATGTGGTATAAAAAATTTGATACTTATATGCTGGGACTTGGATTCACAAGAAGCAAAGAGGATCACTGTGTGTATTTTAAATTAATTGGTGATCATTTGATTTATTTGGTCTTGTATGTGGAAGACATGTTGTTCATAGAAAACAACAAGGAAATTATCCAGGATGTGAAAACTCAATTATCCTCTAAATTTGACATGAAGGATATCGGTGCTTCAAATTTCATTTTGGGCATGGAAACTAAAAGAGATCGGAAAAAGAGGAAACTCTAGTTAAATTAGATAAAATATGTCGAGACAATATTGCAGAGGTTTAATATGTAGGAATGTAATCTGGTTAAGGTCCCTATTCTTGTTGGTGTAAAGTTATGTGCGGATCAATCTCCCAAGAAACAAGAAGAGGAGGAGGACATGTCTCGTGTTCCATATGTGAGTGCAATTGGAAGTTTGATGTATGAAATGTTCTATACTAGACTGGACATTGCACATCTAGTGAGAGTTTTGAGAAGGTATATGTCAAAACCAGGGAAGGAGCATTGGACAATAATAAAAAGGGTTTCCAAGTATTTGTGTGGCACTACAAGCTATGGATTGTGCTACCAAAGAAGACCAGGATTGGACAAAGTGTTGGACATACATGGATTTGTGGATGCAGATTGGGTTGGAGATATGGATTGTAGGAGATCTGCAAGCGGGTATGTGTTTAACTTGTTTGGAGGAGCAATCAGTTGGATGAACAAAAGGCAGGTTGTAGTGACACTTTCAACTACAGAAGTTGAATACATGGCAACCACTCATGCAAGTAAGGAAGCAATATGGTTACAAAGATTGTTTTCAGGTATTGGGTTGGTACAACAAGCTGTAAGGATATATTGTGACAATCAGAGTGCAATTTTTCTGGCGAAGAACTCGACTTATCATTCAAACACAAAGCATATTGATATTCAATATCACTTTGTGAGAGATATGGTTGAAGAAAAGAAAGTGTTGTTGATGAAGGCGAACACTTTGAAAAATGTTGTAGATTCATTAAAAAAATCTGTGAGCACTGAGAATTTATCTTGGTGTAGAGGATCCATGGGCATTATTGCCTTGGATTGTTGACTATGTAACCCTGTAACCCCCTGTGTGCAAAGAAAACAACAAGTGGGAGAATGTTGGGTATGTGTTATATTCTTTGCATGACTAGATCTAGTGTCTACTACGTTGCGCTGGGAATAGAGGGGGGCGATATCCCCCTGCATGGGGTTTCGGGGGAAACTACCTCGATATTTTTTTTTTCCTTAGGAAATGTGTCACATTTTTTCCTTGTTTTTCATGTCGCCTCGATTTTCATGTCCATTGTTGGGCGGTTTTTCGGCACATGGTTTTTTCCAATGGCTTTCTATTTCTGGTTAAGTAATTAGGGTTGTTGACTAATCTAGGTTATTAGGTTAGGGTTTTGGATGTCGTTGGCTCCTATATGTCTATTGTATTGTAAACAATGTATCACTATGAATGAATATAGAATATGTTGGTTTTCTCGGTTTGGGTTTCCAGTGGAAAAATATCTATGTAATGTGTGTATTTTCCATTGTATATTTTCTGTTCTTTTATTGAAATTTTGTTTGCAGTAAAATATTGTATAAGGTTAAAATCTACAGGGGAGAGGTTGCGTGAGTATCTGCTATCTGGG
>ML787687.1:112171-151613 GCA_009831015.1 Picea engelmannii | reverse complement strand
TGTTCCATATGTGAGTGCAATTGGAAGTTTGATGTATGAAATGTTCTATACTAGACTGGACATTGCACATCTAGTGAGAGTTTTGAGAAGGTATATGTCAAAACCAGGGAAGGAGCATTGGACAATAATAAAAAGGGTTTCCAGGTATTTGTGTGGCACTACAAGCTATGGATTGTGCTACCAAAGAAGACCAGGATTGGACAAAGTGTTGGACATACATGGATTTGTGGATGCAGATTGGGTTGGAGATATGGATTGTAGGAGATCTGCAAGCGGGTATGTGTTCAACTTGTTTGGAGGAGCAATCAGTTGGATGAACAAAAGGCAGGCTGTAGTGACACTTTCAACTACAGAAGTTGAATACATGGCAACCACTCATGCAAGTAAGGAAGCAATATGGTTACAAAGATTGTTTTCAGGTATTGGGTTAGTACAACAAGCTGTAAGGATATATTGTGACAATCAGAGTGCAATTTTTCTGGCGAAGAACTCGACTTATCATTCAAAGACAAAGCATATTGATATTCAATATCACTTTGTGAGAGATATGGTTGAAGAAAAGAAAGTGTTGTTGATGAAGGCGAACACTTTGAAAAATGTTGTAGATTCATTAAAAAAATATGTGAGCACTGAGAATTTATCTTGGTGTAGAGGATCCATGGGCATTATTGCCCTGGATTGTTGACTATGTAACCCTGTAACCCCCTGTGTGAAAAGAAAACAACAAGTGGGAGAATGTTGGGTATGTGTTATATTCTTTGCATGAATAGATCTAGTGTCTACTACGTTGCGCTGGGAATAGAGGGGGGCGATATCCCCCTGCATGGGGGTTCGGGGGAAACTACCTCGATATTTTTTTTTTCCTTAGGAAATGTGTCACATTTTTTCCTTGTTTTTCATGTCGCCTCAATTTTCATGTCCATTGTTGGGCGGTTTTTCGGCACATGGTTTTTTCCAATGGTTTTCTATTTCTGGTTAAGTAATTAGGGTTGTTGACTAATCTAGGTCATTAGGTTAGGGTTTTGGATGTCGTTGGCTCCTATATGTCTATTGTATTGTAAACAATGTATCACTATGAATGAATATAGAATATGTTGGTTTTCTCGGTTTGGGTTTCTAGTGGAAAAATATCTATGTAATGTGTGTATTTTCCATTGTATATTTTCTGTTCTTTTATTGAAATTTTGTTTGCAGTAAAATATTGTATAAGGTTAAAATCTACAGGGGAGAGGTTGCGTGAGTATCTGCTATCTGGGATACACAAGGGTGAGGTGTTGTGATGACACCCACGAAGACCATAGAAGACCACTCCTAACACACATTACCTTGCCGCGCTCATGAGGCATATTGGAAATGGGATGGAAAAAAGGTTTGAACCAGTGGAGCAATGAATGACTCAACAAGGGATAATTGTGGAGCACAATGGGAGAAATATTTTCAATGACATGAGAATTGAAGGTCTGACTGTATAAACCTGTTGACCAAAATTTGGTCATCTATATTTTCCCGCTCTTGGATTAATACAAAAAAATGATATTGAAAGAAGACATTTTTTGAACGATAATGAGTTAATTGCATAGTCCTTAGTCTTAGTTTCACCACACATTTTTTGGATTTGAAATCCAAGTTTGTATGCTCAAGATATCCAGGTTTTTGTTTAACTACCTAAACAACATGTCTTCAATGTGGAACAAAGTTAATTTCTTGAAAATTACATTCATTTGGGCCCAAGACCCTTGGTTTCTTCTTTAATTTTCAGTCACAATACCCTTGGTTTCTTCAAATTTTCGGGTTGAAAACCCATAAAAATATTCTATGATATCACTAGTGGGTGCCCACCATAATTCTCCACTCTTCTCTCATCTTACCTCTTCCATACTTAGTTTATTACCCACATATTCCATACTTGTTTTATTTCATGACTTAGCGGGTTGGCAGACTCACACTTACCGTTTCCCCCTCACTTACCTCACTCCCCAACCCGACACTCCACTCATACTCCCCTTATTTCCCACCTCACACTTATTTTAATTTCATTAATTTTTAAGATGGAAGACTCACTTATTAGCAGGTTGGAGGACTCATTCCCTACCCCCTCACAACCCTCACCCCTACCAACACGCCAAACCCTAACTCTACTCCCTACAAACTACCCCCCCTTACCTCACCCTACGTCACTCATCTACCCTCGACACCTACATTTTCACCTCCCCCTAACTACCCACTCCTACACTCTCATCCACTCTCCCATTTAAACCTTAAACCTTAACCTTTTTAAATTATTTAAATTCCTAGCCAATAACATTATTCCCCATGGAAACATGTGAAGAAATGACAAGTGGCAGCATATGAATAGTGAAACATGGAAGCTCATGGAGGGAGACACATGGTGTATTATAATTGGTGACATGTGGCACACTATTATTGGATGACACATGGCATGATATTATTGGTGACATGTGGCAACTTACCGCCTATATATATTAGGATTAATGTGTAAAGACTGGTCATTTTGTTAAGAAAGTTGATCATATGATAAAATATGAACACTAGTTAAGTAGATAAAGAGCTTCTAAACATGCCTGCACTGAAAAAGAGCTTCCTTTTTACAAACACGTCTTCCCCTAATGATGGTGGGTCTAACCTAACTCCTGCGAAGAGGAGGTGGATATTAGCTAGTTTTAAAGGCGGGTAATAATATTATTCCACATGGAAACCTGTGAAGAGATGAAAAGTGGCAACATATGAATAGTGACACATGGTGACATGTGGTAGCTTACCGCCTATATATATTAAGATTAATGTGTAAAGACTGGTCATTTTGTTAAGAGAGTTGATCATCTGATAAAATATGAACACTAGTTAAGTAGATAAAGAGCTTCTAAACATGCCTAAACTAAAAAAGAGCTTCCTTTTTACAAACAAGTCTTCCCCTAATGATGGTGGGTCAAACCTAACTCCTGTGAAGAGGAGGTGGATATTATCTAGTTTCAAAGGTGGGTAATAACATTATTCCACATGGAAACCTGTGAAGAGATGACAAGTGGCAACATATGAATAGTGACACATGGAAGCTCATGGAGGGAGACATGTGGCATATTCTAATTGTTGACACATGGCACACTATTATTGTTTTTAACTCATGGAGGGAGACACGTGTCGTATTCTAATTGGTGACACATGGCATGATCTTATCGGTGACATGTGGAAGCTTACCTTGATGACACGTGGAGAAATTTTGTTGGATGACTCATCACGGTGACTGGGCATGGAAATAGTGACACATGGTATCTCATGGAGGGAGACACATGGTGTATTATAATTGGTGACATGTGGCACACTATTATTGGATGACACATGGCATGATATTATTGGTGACACATGGCATCTTACCTTGATGACATGTGGCAACATTTGGTTGGATGATTCACACACTATTATTTGATGAAACATTGCATGATCTTATTGGTGACATGTGACAACTTACCATTGATGATACATGGAGAAATTTGGTTGGATGACTCATCACGATGACTGGGCATGGCATCATATGGATAGTGACACATGGCAGTTCATGGAGGGAGACACGTGGTGTATTTTAATTGGTGACATGTGGCACACTATTATTTGATGACACATGGAATGATATTATTGGTGACATGTGGCAGCTTACCATTGATGACATGTGGTGACATTTGGTTGGATGACTCATCACGATGACTGGGCATGGTTAGAGGTTGACTTTTGGTCAAAATTTTAATTATTAATTAATATCCTAAGTGAAGGTCGAATGCTTAAGTCTTCATACTCTCCACTTGACTCACATGTAAAACATAAATGAATTTATAATATATACATTTAATATATCCACATTCCCATACATGTGGGATAGTATTTTAAACCAAAAGGTCGAATTTGTTATGGAGAAATATAAAATTAAATCCAAGGGTTGAGATTGCCCCAGGACATTTGATCGATAGTGGCCGAGTCACGAACTTTTGAATACCATAACTTGAGCTTTGGGTGTCGGAATCACACAAATTTTATACCATTGGAAAGGTATTTTGATGAAGAAGATGATGGTATAGGTTATAAGGGATGAAATAGGATAAATTTTCCCTAGAAAGGTAAATATCATTCAGCTTCATTTCTAGTGGGTCTGCGTGACAACTCAACTTCATGAGCTCATATCTTGAGATCTGGGTGATGGATTTGGACAAAATTTATATAGTTGTAAATATAAGATGATGAAAATCACATATTAAGTGATTTTCGTGTCTGAAAATTTGACTATCACTTCCAGAAAATTAAAACACAATCCCCCTCTTTAAAAGGGAAATTAATTGATTTTTTAAAAATAAAAGTTTAATTAAAAACTTTTATGAAAAAAAAGGGACCCATTTGAGAGATGAAAATATTAATGATGTAAGTTCACTAATGATTATTTAATGAGGAATTAATTAAAGATAATAATTCAAGAAGAAAATTGTATGAGAAATTCAAGAAAGGAAAAACCCTAACTACTCAAGTAGTTAGAAAATTCGATTTTTAAAGAGAGGAAGTGCTTCATCAAGGGTTCCAAAATCATAATTATCATAGGGGAAGGGGAAGAATATCATAGAAAGGAGAAGGCACAACCATGAATATACAACCAAGCTTCCGATCAACGGAAAAAATCTCCATATTCTCCACTGTTTTTCTTCTTCTACACCATTTCTCATAACTTTATGCTTGAATCTCTGAATTGGGCACAAGGCTTGGATCTTGAGTGTTCTTATTTTATTCTTCAAAAGATTTTTTTTATATGATCATAGACTATTTACAACCATGTATATGATTGTCATAGGTTTTCTAATGAAGAACATCTTTCATGAATAAAACTCCACAAAGAATTACTTCAGGGTTGAGTTAGATTGTATCTTGTAACTTTGAGTCTTAAGTATGCGATATTTGAAATTGATCTATCAAATTCTCTTTTTGATATTAATAGTAATACTTTTTAAAAATTATTTGAGATGATCAAATTATTCTCTCCTATTTCTCATGAAGAAGATATGGATGTATTTGTATGTGATTAAGAAGATTGTGTATGTGATGTTGATCACAAAGAAATTCCGATGTTGAGGCCCTCCTTCAATATTTTCTTATTTTAACGAGATTTCTTGCTTCATATAAAGATCAAATCAGGTTATTTAAGAACCATTTTATTGAATAAATTCAAGTAATAAAGATCTAGGTTTTGCTGCCTAAGAATTATCCTAATCCAAGATATTCAAGATATATCTTTTATCCAAAGAGGAGTACCACCTTTATAAAAACATAGGGGGATTCATATCCTCATGAGGTTGTCGTTTCGGTCCTGACAGATTCAAATGTCAAGAGAACCAGTCATGGTATTCCAAATCCCCATGAATCCATCCGACTTCATAACTAGACCCATTAAGAGACTGTACCATGCCAAAATTCAAGACATATCAAACCTACATGATACTAGTGCCATCGTATCATGCATAGAATGAATCTGGAGGGACGATGTGAGCGAGATTACATGATTGAAGCCAACCCCTAGCCTAGAAAATACCATCAAGAATTTTCGGATGACAGATGGCAGAATTCTATATGTGCATGGGGATCTCAAGGTAACACCCCATACGGGGTTGTGTTCTCTTGCTAAGCCAGAGCCAAACATTCTAGGAATAGAGGGTGAGAAGGAGTTTGGAGAGCATCACAAGATAGATCCTATTCCCCACATTCAATCCCCACGTTTGTTATTTTGTCTGCAAATTTTTTTTCCTCCCTTCAAACATGAGCAGAGATGAGAAATAGAATGGGAAGGACCAATGATTTGACAAATTCCAGGTTGCTAAGAAGTTGACAACAAGGAGAGATTTTATCAAGGTCCAAGCCATTCTAAATTCGGATGAAGATATTGAGAATGATGCATGAATCTCCTTCGATTATGATATTTTGATAGCCTAGTTAGGAAGAAGCTTGTATACCTTTGATTAGAGCCCATAGTTTTGCAGAGTTATTGGTGTCAAAGCCCAAGATGCCTGTGATGATATTTCCGATATAAAAATGATCATCTATAAACACCACATCAAAACCAGCTGGGCTTGGGTTTCCTTTGGAGGCACCATCAAATTTCATCTTCATAAATGCCTGAGTAGGTTGAGACGATATAGACAGAATAGGAATGGGAGGAAGGTGAAAGGAGGAGGAGGTCAGGATAAAATTCAAGATGATGCCCCAGTATTGGAAAACAACTTGTTCATGAGGCTCACACGATAGGTCCTACGAATACCAGAAGTTGATCCAGACTCTTTCTTTTATATTTTCCTTAATTGTTTTCTATATGTGGCCAACGAAAGAGTGATCTACCTTGAATATCCTCTGATTTCTTTATTTCCATATTTTCCAAACTACAAAGCCACATAGTAGTTTCCAAATGAAATTTAAAATAGGATTTTTAAAATCTTGAGGGCACCGTGATACTATTGTGGTGATGGGATCTTGATGATGAAGATTATAGGTGTACATCGATTGAGCCACCTAATCCCATATAAGTGTGTTGAATGAGCATTGATTTAGGAGATGTTTAGAGGTTTCCTCTTTGTTAAAGCACAAGGGATAGATTGAAGGACCTATGAATCCTCTCATAATCAGATTGTCCCAGGTGAGAAGATGGTTGTGTTCCAAAAGTCATAGGAAAGAGATCGCTTTGGGACAAAGGTTCTCTTTCCATATTTCCCTCTAGATTTCATCCTTGGGGAGAGGATGGTTCTTGGATTTGATTTGATAGGATTCTTTTGTTAAGAAAAATCCTTGGGATGAGTGACCCCAACGTAGAATATTAGGTCCATGTCGAAATAAAAATCTTCTAAGGGAAGCTTCCTCTTTCCACGCTCTGAGTTCACAACCCATAGGGAGATTCAGATCTTGGTGATTAGTTTTCCATTCCCACCAGGTCATATGAGAAGGGGATTCCTTCTAGAAATCCTTTATCTTTGCATCTCGTCTAGTTGGTATTAGATGGTATATTTCCTGCAAATTGTCTTTGAGTTGGAGCATCTGAAGTTGCTTCCAGGAGTCAGTCCAAAAGAGCACGCTATGGCCATCTCTGACTTCCCAGAAGGAATTCTCTTGGATGAGAGAATGATTGTTCCAACTTGAATTCCATATAATGGAGCCATTGTGACAATTGTTGAACCTTATTAGACTGCTTTCCTCAATCCCCAGAGTGTTTTTCTGCTGCTAGAAGCAGGCCCATAGGTCTATAGGGTATGTTAGCTACCTCCACCAGATATTCTCCCCAATGAAATCATTCAAGAAAAAAAATTATGTCAGCCCCAACCCCCTTGAGAGATTCAATTTACAAAGGTTTTCCCATTTAACAAGAGATCATTTCCTGCCTTCTTTTGTACCCTGCTAAATAATTTTTTTTTGAATGTTGTGTATAGTTTTGAGAACATATTTTGGAGTCGCCAGAGAAGAGAAAAGGTAAATAGGAATGTCTTGGAGAACATATTTTATAATAATGGGGTGACCAACAAGGTTAAGGGTGTAGAATTTCCAAGAGATGAGTTTGAGTTTGAGGGAGTCTATAAGAGATGACCAAGAGTTGGAGTGCAAGGAATTATCAATAAGGGAGATACCCAAATATTTGGACAGAAGGGAGTTCTGTGTGAAACCGAGGATACAATTGAGATGGGTTTGGATGGGATCAAGGGTATTGAAAGAGAAAATTTACGATTTGAATGATAGAGGTTCTCGAGGTTGCGCTGAAATCATCAAGAATGCTACAGATTTTGAGGGCTTCCCTAGAAGTCAGAGACCCCATCATCATAGTGTCATCCACAAACTGGTTGTGAGAAACAAGGGGTTATAATCCAAATAGGGGGAGCCCCTAAAGAGATCCATTGGAAATATAATATTTTATATATTGATTGAGGCCTTCCACCATTAAGACGAAGAGGAAGGGGGAAAGAGGGTCCCCTTGATGGATACCTCGATAAGGGGAAAAGGTTTTGGAGGAAAATAAATTGAATAAGATGGAAAAATAAGGTCAAGGAAGTCAGTTTGATCACCCATTGGACCCAGTCCTTAGAGAAACCAAAAGCTAGAAGGAGATCTTTTATGTATTTCCAACTAAGGCTATCAAAAGATTTCGAGAGATCAAGTTTGATTAACATTCTCATATTTAGATTAGATTTGAGAAAATGGATTACTTCATGGGCCAAGATCACACTATCTTAAATTTTATGCCCCTCTACATATCCAGATTGTTCGCTTGAAATAATGAAAGGAAGAAGGTGTTTGAGTCTGAGATCCATTACCTTGGTGATGAGATTGTAGATTATGTTACATAGAGAAATTGGCCTGAATTATTTAGGATGTGAAACACGGTATTCCTTGGGAATGAGAGTGAGGAACATGGTTTTGAGAGAAGGGAGAACCCCAAGTGACCAGTGTGAATATTCAACAAGTTTCCATACCTCTTCATGAACCATTTGCCAACAATGATGGGAAAAATATGTTGTGAAGCCATCCAGTCAAAGATATTTTCTTACTAGCATTTCCTTCATGGATTGATACATTTATTCAATCTTGACCAGTCGAAGGTAGGAAGCATTTTTATCATCGATGATTACGACCAAAATATGTTGAGTGATTTTTCCAATAGCTTTCGATCTGTCTAGGCAAGGCTTAGTTATAAAATTTATGTAGTAATTAACCAACTCCCATTCCATTCCTTCATCGTCTAGGATTAATTTCCCCTTTTCATTTTCCAACTGAGTGATCCTATTGACATGATGACGATGGATCATAGAATGGTGAAATAATTTGGTATTTGTTTCTCATTCCTTGAGCCACTAAACATGGGATTTAGGTCTCCAGAGCACCTCCTCCTGTGTGTATCGCTTGTCTAGTTGTTGCTTCAATTGTCCCTCCACTTCTTGTAGTTCCTCTGAGCGACCTTGCAAGAGTATTTTCTGCTACACTTCTTTCATTTTCTTCTCTACATTCCTTTGGGCTTGGAAGATACCCCCGGAAAAATGATTTTTCGATTCCCTAAGGTGTTGTTTGAATTTTTTTTATCTTTTTCTTAAATTTGAACATTAAGGTACCTCTAGTGATTTTTGCATTCTTCCACCAAGTGGGAGTCTTTTCTTGGAATGTTGGGTGGGTTAACCAAAACTTATCGAATTGAAAGAGTTTGATACATGAAGAACCAACTGAGTTGATCCAAATTTGAATGGGCCAATGGTCAGAACCTGAGGTGGGAGAGATACTTTCTTCCATAAGGAGGCCTTCTAGCATCAATGTCTTTGAAATTAAAAATCTGTCCAACTTACAAGATTTTTTTTTAGCTATGATCTTCGATTAGACTAGGTATGAATTTCGTCTCTGAAGTCCAGGTCAATCAAGTGGAGGGAATCAATTTGGTGCCTAAAGGCTTCACTATTTAGGTCCAGGTGCCTAAGGCCACCTCGCTTTTCCTCCAATGATAATATGACATTAAAGTTTCCTGCTAGGATCCATTGATTGTTATTGACCAAATCTCCAAGGTGAGCCAGGTTATTTATGAAGAATTATTTCTCTTGAGAATATTGGGGAACATACACATTGGTTATTATCCCCATTCTGTAAGATCCAATGGCTCGATATGAGGAGGATATAGTCCATTTTGTCGAAAATACATTCTACATAACCGTTTTCGTTGGATTCCAGAGGATGGAAATTCCCCAAACTGCTCCTCTAGAATCATTGAAAGTGTATCTATCCTGCTTCCAACATCTAGAAAAAATACCTTCAGTGGCCTCTGCTGCACATTTTGTTTCTTGGAGAAGTATAAAGTATGGATTTTTGTCGATAATACTTTTCAGGAGGGCCTCTTGTTTGGTACTTACATTAAGACCGCATATATTCCACGAGATAATCTTTATGAGGAATGGGGAGTGGGTGAAGAGAAGAAGCCATCTTAGAGCTTCAAAATCTGTCCAGAGTTAACCATATAGATTCTGATCTCTTGGATTAATTTTCTAGTGGATTTTATTTCTCTCTTTCCACCTTCTCTGGGTGAATTTCACATATCCTTTCTCACAACATAGTGAATACCTAGGCTTCCACCCGATCTATATGTAGCACCGACCACAGAGTTGAGGTAGACTTTGTGTACTTTTCACAACTGGTCCTGAGGAATTGATCAAAGTTATTTCTTGTGATGTGATTATTTAAGATGAACTAAATCTATCTCAACAAACTCTTTCTCATCCCATTCCATCTCTGTTTCACCTCCCTCATCTAAGGTTGGATATTCCCCCATAGGAACTTGAGTCGACAGGGGGGTAATTTTTTCCAGGATTGGTTCCTCAGAACCTTGAGCTTTTGGCTATGTAGTGCCTGTGGTCAGGTTTGGGGGGTCTCGTCTGGAATGAGAGTTTCAGGATTTTGACTCAACATGTCAAAAGAATTGCTGGTTGAGAGGATCAAAGGAGGAAAAAGAGGGGTTTATTTTGGGTTTGGAATCTTCTTCATTAGACCTGAGTGAAACCTTCCTTAGGTTTTCCAAGGATGGTTTTTGATGCATTCGGGGGAGCATTGAGGGTGCATTCTTAGAAGAGATGTCCATGCTCATGGAATTTGTGACATCTAAAGGGTATGTGCTCATAGTCAATGGTTCGAGCCCATTCCTCATCTTGCCACTCTAGGGTGATGGATATAGGAAGGGGATTATATATGTTCATGTAGACATAGATGCATGCATAGGAGGTATACCGATGTTTTCTAGTGGTTTCAGCTGCTTTGAAGTAGATTTCCAATGTGTTTCCTATTCTGAAAAGGATCTATTCAAGCTAGAACTCCCGAGGGAGAGAATATAATATGATCCATATTGGGGCATAGGTAATTTCCTCCTTCTCAAGGATGAATCATTCTATCCAAAATATTAGGTAAATACTAGCCGAATTGAAAAAATATGGCCCATTTTCAAAGATTCGGTCCTTGTCCTCTAGATTATGAAAGATGATAGTGAAAAAACTTTTGGATCGCACTTGTAGGTCAAAATGACCTTTGGGTTTCCACTTGTTTTTGATCCACTTGAGGATATCATGTTTAGAGGGATATAAACGAAGAAAATTCCTAATGAGGGAATGTTCCCTCATGTATTGTGTTTGATCTTTAACTATGGTCGAGCTTGCAACATAACGAGGGATGAATGAGGTATGAGAAATACACTTACCCGAATCCCACACACGATCCACTTTTGAATGGGATTATTTCACCTCCACTTAAATTTCCTTTCCTTTACCGATTTCTTCATGGTAGAGATATTCCTTCAGGTGTGGCAATGGATCAAAATTCAGCCAGGAGCTCAGGGATCCCACAAAAGCATCCATTGTCACGTTGCAGTAGTAGGGGGTGTGCGCCCCCTCGAATTCAGTCACCAAGTGAAAGATAAACATGATTCTCATGAGGATATTGGAGCGAGGACAAAGAGGAAAGAAGGGGCTGCAAAAACCCTAGATCTACAGACACATTCCAAACCCTAGTAGAGTGCCTTAATATCTGATAAAAAAAAAACTCCTCTTTGAGAATCTTGTTACTCATGTTATTCTATATGGAAGCGAAGTTTGGGGATGAAATATATCTCAAGAATCATGGAGAAATATAGATCAAATCCAAAATAATTTTATAACCTATAATCTCAAAATTAAAGAAAATACAACCTATTTTATCCTCTTAGAGGAAAGCCTTTTCCCCATTGAAAGTATGACTATGACTAGATACCTAATGTATAAGAACAAGTTAGACAACATGGAAGACAAGAGGCTTCCTAAAATTTCTTCAAACTCTATCCATAACCACCTTCGACTCAAGTAGGGATGGCATAAATATGCCCACTATTGGCTAAGCCATTAGGGAATCATGGAAGAGACTAGTTTGAAAAATAATGATACTATTAAAAATATTATTAAATCAAAATTTAAGGAGAAAATGTGGTGTGATAAAGAGTTAGATAAAAAAATAAATTAAGGTATTATAAGGAGCTAATCAACCGTAATCTAGAAGATCAAAATTATCTCTCTGTTTTAACAAGTGTAAAGAAAAAAATAAGCATTGTTAAAATAAGAACAAATTCTCATGAGCTCCATAGTGAAACCGGGTGTTGGTCAATTCCTAAAATTCCATGGGATGAAAGAGTGTGTCACCTTTGTGACACTAATAGGGTTGAATATGAAAAGCACTTTCTTTTAGATTGTCGAGCCTATACCCAGATTAGATCTCAATTTCAAAATATTTGTCACACTACCAGCCTTTCTAACTTTTTAACTCAACAAAACTATGGTGACCTTGGAAAGCTTATCTTAATGCTTTTCAAGCACATAAACAAAATTATAAAGAATTGCAAGTAATCCCTTACCTTCTTAAGGTCCGATAGACCAATTTGGTCTCAGTGGAAGTTCATCATCATCATCATCAATAAATTGTTTTAAAGGAATAACTTTTTTTCTCCCTATATCTAACAATTTAATATTATTTGTTTTTAGGTAATAAAAAATTTATTAACTTTATCATAGAATTTAGTTTATAAGTTGTTTTTACTATTAAAAATAAATTTTTCTCATTTTTGTTAACATTGTATTATCCTTCAGGGTGGTAGGTGCAGGAGGGGTTATTCTTGACCCCAATGGAAATGTTGAATTCAACTTCGCATGGAGCCTTGGACACATCTCCAACAATCAAGAAAAGGCATAGACCCTGCTCCTAGGAGTTAAATTATCCAAGGTGAATCATATTCATAAGCTTATCATACTTAGATATTCCAGGAACACAATCAGATACTTAGTTCATGGTTATTCACTGAGGGATTATGACAAGGGTTCTATCATTAAGTGAGTTGTCACATCCTTGAGGCCAGTTCTATCATTAGGTGAGTCTGTCACATCCTTGAGGCCATTCCCTAGGTCACCTTCTACCACATTATATGGGAAAACAATGGATTAGTTTATAGCTAATCTAATCTATCCACTACCTTGGCAAAAGGGACTTTGTGTTTCAATGGGAGGTCTTCCCATACTCCAATTCCTTTATAAATGGCCATCACATCAGATCATACAAGAGATAAATTCCCTAGTTCAACTTCTACCACATTATATGGGAAAACAATGGATTAGTTTATAGCTAATCTAATCTAGCCACTACCTTGGCAAAAGGGACTTTGTGTTTCAATGGGAGGTCTTCTCATACTCCAATTCCTTGATAAATGACCATCACATCAGATCATACAAAAGATAAATGGGTGGCAATATTGACCTTGAGTTGGGACGACATCATGATAGTTAGCATGCCGTCTCTACATGACATTCTCTCATCCAACAGACTATTTGTACCCTCCGCACGTTGTTCTTCTGCTCATGGTGGGACATTTTCGTTATTCCACTTCTAGATAGTCTAGATCTGGATTATGGATCTCGTGCAGATGGAAAACTACTGGAAGCTAGCCGTTAATATTTGTTGGGTCATGTTTGTATGCCCGTTGTTCCTCATCATTTTTTTTTGGTTGCTCTCTCGGGCGTGGGAGGAAATTCATATGGCTTTGGCGTTGAAATTTATTCATAGTTGTAGGATTCTTGACTAGAGCAAAGGGAGGGATCATTGCAATAATAGGCTTGAGCGGAGCACATTCTTGGTGGGACACAATAGAGAAGAAGTTGGTGGTGGATAATTTGAATCGAGTGTTTCAATTGAGGAGTTTCTCCTAGGTCACCAACTCCTTAGGCCCGAAGTATGATCTCGAAAGAATTGAGGGGAGCATACTCTAGCTTAGAAGAAAGGAATTTGTGTTTGGGATGGGTCGCACTCACATTTGGTACTGGTCAATCCATGGTATTTTTTTTTATCCTTTGCGGGTGATGGTTGCAGGATTAGGTTGCTTGTGGGAATAATGGAAAATGAGAAGGGTGCAAATTATGTTCCCTCCTCGGGTCATTTAGAGAAAATGGAGGACACTTGGACCACCTTATAACAACTATAGATCATTGTGCATGGCATGACTTATTAGGTGTCATTTATTTTGGAAATTTTAATACAACAAAGGTAAGCAATGAGAAAACAACACAATGATATTGATGCTCTGTTCTTCCAATTGGAATAATTATGGGCCAAGTCTATCCCCACACTACCTATTCCGACACTAGAATTGAACACAAGTGGTTCATCCCCATCCGTTGGAATCCCTATTACATATCTGAACCTCTCGGTTGATGGCAAGGGGAAGGTTGTAGAAGACTCTCTTGATCTTCATAAGACCAATATTTGATGTTTTTTTTAGTTATCTGCATCCTTGGCACTTTTTCTAGAATTTACACTGTAAAGTTTTGTAATGAAATTTCTCCAATAGGAGACAAGATATATCTAACACTGTATAGGAAAAGCACTTTGTCTGAGAACCATATTTTTTCCTTGTCTTTGAGCTCCTTTGTTTGTAGACTTTGCAAGCTTCGACTGCATCCTTTTGCTAATATAAATCTCCTAGTTGTTGTAAAAAGCATTGTCTAATCCTTGACATGGTTGGTGCAGAGGGTTATTATAATCCCTAGAAGAACAACGATATTGACATATGTTTGGGGTGTTGGTATAACATCAAATAATGTAGTGGAATTTTATGCATTAATGTAAGGGCTAAAGTCAGCAATTGAAACTAACATTTAATCTTTGATCGTTGTGGGGGATGCAAGGCTTGCCATTAGAAAAATGGTCCAACAAATTAGTGATGGTGATCATACTCTTGATGCAATAATTTATTGGGAAAAAAAGAAGATCCTAAGCTTCACTAAAATCAACTTCTTCCATGTCCTTTGAAAAACAATCAAATTGCAGACCATTTTACTCACAAATCAAGTCTTAATGAAGCATAAGTCAGATATCAATGCATTAAGGAATCACATGTCCGAGTGTGTGAACCTCAGACCATATGGACATAGTGGTTATGAGATGAGACGAGGGATTCATTCCCACATATATTAATTCATGTTGTTGCACATATATGTGTTTGGGATCAGAGTAATTCTCAGTCACAGTGGGATTATTTAGATGGCTCTATCGAGGAAGCGATATTGGTTCGCTAGAACTCATGTATGTGCATTAGTGTTTGGACCATGGTTATTGATTCATATTGAACCTCCTCCTTAGGATTTTAGGTCTAGTGATTTCTTTTTTGATGAATTTGGTATTTATGTGGGAAATTTTGTTAGTCCATCCACATTTCTTTTCACGAGTGTTCTTTTTCTAGACTTTTGTTTCAAATCCTAGGATAAATCAACCTTATTCATAGTGGTTTGGTTTTGGTTAATGGTATTTTATCTATGTGTGTTAATTGACTTTGTTATCATTTCTTGGGACAATGTTCTATTCTTCAGATCTTTAGTGAAGGCCTACCGACCCCTCTGTGTTGACTCTTTAGTAGTTTGTCTCCTCCTTTTGGTTACTTGCTCTTTTCTAGGTCTGAGCATTGATTGTTCTGTGGAGTTTCCAAAGATTAATTGACATTCCATTTGTTATGACTCAATGCATTACTAGGAGCTGAGGGAAATTTGGAGGACCTTGAGAAATCATAAAGAATCTATCCAAGCAAACATGACATCAATTTATATAGCCAATACAAATATTCATGAGAATGAATAGAATGTAGTATATCAATAGCAACCATTATGAGAACACTTGTGCAATAGAAGCATCAAATGGTCATCCTGGAAGAAAAGTGTAATATGATGTAGACTCTGGTGATGAATATGAGTAAGGGTGACCGTTTAGGAACTTCAAACCAAATCCATTTGGTGAACTCCAATTGTGGTAAGCTAAATGATGAAGCGACAATGCACCAACTTGAAGATAAAATGGATCTTGAGCAGCCCACCCCAAAAACACAGAAGACAACATTGGAAGAAATGACAAGTATGCATGCCTTTTGTTGATATTTATGCTTTGTAAGATCATTAAACTATCTGGTTTGTTTTGTAGAATTTACAACTCCCAGAAGTATTGGGTTATTTTTCCTATGGAGATTATTAGAGTTGCTTGATGGTCCATAGATAGAGTAGATATTTGTTATAGCTAGACATCCTTGAATAATTTTGGATGTAATATCTCTACAACTTGCTGTAGTCTTTTTACTCAATATAAATCTACCAATTATTGTTAAAAAAATTAAAAATTGTATAATCCCTTACACTTAAATAAATGTAAAAGAGGAGATAAACAAAGTAAGTTATTAAATAATCATAAATGATAACTCAAAGGAGTTAGCTTAATCAATTATCACCAATGTTGTTAGGTATTTTGCTAGTTTTGTGCTAGAAAGTGCTTGATTCGAATCCCCGCTTAGTGAAGTACATAAGTATGCATTAACATGTTTATTAGATTCATCGTCCATAAATTGGAAAAGAATTCCTTATATTTATCCATGAAGTTTTCCTTAATAAAAAAATACATAACTCTCTTAATTAGTATACTTAAAAACTTCACATAATTAAAAAACTATATAATTATAAAATCATAGTCATAAATATAAATATTTATCAAGTTAAATATAAAATAAAACATTTAAAACATGCTTTTACATACATTCATAACATTGCATTACATTATATATATAGATTATATAAATAATATGATTAAATATTAGTTTAAAATATAATAATAATAATAATAATAATAATAATAATAATAATAATCTATTTTTAAGGTCACGGCCAAGCCAACACATCAACTTGGTGTATGAGATCCCCTTGTTTGTGGGACAAGGGACCCCCTCCGCCCAACGATTTGACTGGTAAAGTCTACGAAGGTATGCATACCCTACCCCCCTATGGATTTGAACCTATGACCTCTTAAGAGGAAACACATGTTCTTAACCATTAGGCCCACTCACGCTGGGAAGAATACATCAATCCAACACCAAAACCCACATCATCAACAAGAAAGTATACTATGGAACCTAAATCATTAACATAACATACATTTTAATTTCCACAAATGCTAAAACTTGTATCGTCAATGAGGAGGGTACACATTTCAATATGCACAAATAATGAAAGAAACTTGCATATCAAGAAGGAGAGCACAAATTTCAATCTCCACAAATGATGAACAAAGTACAGATTTCAATGTTCACATGCAAGAAGATAAAAATGTATCAATAAGCATGAAATATGAGACCAAGGGAGAAGATTGATTCTTAAAAAAAAAAAAACTCAAATGTCTTCATTGCTACATTACAAAAAGTGTAAGACATAATATCGATTATACTCTGGGACATAATTTCAAGTTTACATGAAGCAACTGAATCAACTTAGGAAACTTTCGAGAACTAATGATTCATGTCAGACAAAATGCTTTGTGTGGATATTTTAATTAAGAAAAGGAAGATATGCTCTTAGAAAAGGAAGACAAAATGCTTTGTGTCGATATTTTAATTAATCTTCTACTAACGTTTGAATTTAATACCAACTTACTTGGTACATCTCTTCCCACACCAAGTCGCTTGTTGAATAAAAATTTCAGGCACACCATCTGCACATGAGATTTTTTTCATATATTCTAGCACACCATCTGCACATGGGATTTTATTAAAAAAGGTCTTAATTCATTTTTACAGAAAAATTACCAAGTCCTTTGAGATAATGTATAACCCCTTTTTTTCATATATTCTAGCACACCATCTCCACATGGGATTTTATTAAAAAAAAGGTCTTAATTCATTTTTACAGAAAAATTACTAAGTCCTTTGAGATAATGTATAACCCCAATATGTGTTGCTTCCTTGCCCGTGGTGCATAAGGACACTTGTAACATGGTAATTAATGCCTCAAGCATTTCATGTTGAGACAACTAAGAGAGTCGATAGTTGCATGTAGAGGCAATGATGGGATAAACAATGCCATTGCTTTGTTGTTAGACAAGAGAGCCAACTCCTTAACAAAGTCATGTTGCAAAACGTACAAGTGAGGTGCATGAATGCTTGAGGAATTATATATATTCAAAACATATAAGAGACTAAAATTGGACTTGCAATATCGAAAATGGACTTGCAAATGGCATTATATATATTCATATGATTTTGTGTAAAGCACTTCACTTATCCAATTCCATGCCCCAAGGTACATGTTGTACTTTGATTAAAAATGTTCTTCTAATAATCCTTTTAACATCATCCAATACATCCAAGTACTCTTAAGACCACATTTGAAGACAAAAACACATATCTTAAATCTGCAAAAGTGTCACAACAATGATGCATGTTAAGCTAATTACTTTAGATAAGGCCATCCTAAGATTTTGGCTATACCATGAAGTGAAAATCAATAAAACTAAATTTTGTTGAAATGTAAACTAAAATTTTGAAAAATGGAAAAAAAAAAAAAGAAGAAAAACAAAAAAGGAGATGTTATTAAATCATAATATAACAAGTTGACTACCTATTATAAAACTTTTTAGTCCTAGTTTTTACCCTATAATGTATTAGATCACATTGTGTATAAACTATAAATTCATGGTGATATGATCTCAAGGGGGGCATATATGGGGTTAAATGTATAAGTTATAGGGATAAACCTACTAAAGGTCCACATGTGCAATGAGTGAAAAAATGTATATATAAAGGCCAATATATTCATTATGATAGGAAGACGTGATTTGGATACATGGATGTACTTGAGGTAGTTGGAGGAGGTTCTCCTATTCTGTAAGGAGTTATTGTATAACTCATCTCTATTATCTCTTTGGGATTTGTTCCCCATGCTCACATCTTATGTATATTTTCTGTACTCTAGTTTATTATGATATCATAAGAATTTAGTACATAACATCTCCTCCATGTTGCACATTTTTAATGGAGTGTGGGGTTCTGTTATACCACACTCTACTTTAGGAATGCATTTATTTCGATGGTTGATTATGAGAAGACTCAAAGAGCCATATTTCCACATGCTATTGAGGTGTATGAACTTCCAATGAGAACCTTTCGATCCTATGTGTCATCCTTGGCCATTGACAATAGAGGTGATGATCCAGGTGGATATTGGTGGCCACCCACCTATTCCAACTAGCTCCTCGTGTCCATTTTTGATTCAACACGTCTTTCTGTACTGATTTATAATTGTGAGTTCTACATTTCTAGGGCTTTCTGAATCCTCACACATTCTCTAGGTGGACACGGGTGGCCTCTCGCCTAATCCAATTGGCTTATTTTGTATGTTTTCATATCATCACATCTTGCTATACTTCCAGGGTTGTTTTGGGGCCCTAAACATTGATTTCTTGAATTTCCATAGTTAGATTGTAAACGGAGTCAAAGTCCGATGGAAAAATGTGTATTTCTCTGAAATACCTTTCCAACGGGCTATCACGCGCCTAAAACAGAGGTCGTATGCAAAAGTTACGACCCTAAGAAGTTGAGGTACCATATTACACCAAATTACCCATATGGCCCACATGACTTTTGGCATTTCACCTTCTAGGGTTAGGTTTTTGGATTTCTAGGGTTTTGGAATTCATGAGTAATATGAAAAGGGCCTTCAAAGCCTCATTGTAATCCATTCTGCTCAGACGGATGCGTGTAGTAGCCACATCTCTTCTCAGAGATATTGTTCACTGAATATTTGTGTTATTCTTCCTATCTCTGTGTTTATGGTATTCAGTCTGTTAATCAGTTCGTTGCGCTCCTAAATCCATATCAGTGGTATTAGAGCGGTCTTCTCTTCATTTATTTTTCTTCGTGCATGTCCCTGACAAGGTCTGGGTACAAGAAGTTGGGACTTGAACCAATCGATCCATTACTAGATCAGTCGCGCCGAGTCCGACAATAACCCATGGGAGACAAAAAGAAAGATGATGGAGAAGGATATCTTATTAAAATGTTTCTCGAGGAAGCAATCACGCGAAAAAGGAACAAAATCATGGACAACTTCACGTAGATCCTTCGAGGATTTCCCATAGGAGAAGCATCTTCATCAGGCGGCCATGCAACCCCCTTCAAGGTACATGGAAATTTTGATTTTCCATTATTTGAAGGATTGATAGATGCGGATGTTGTAGATAAATGGTTGAATCTGCTTGAAGGATATTTTTCGGTCCACAATTTTTTCGATTGGGAAAAGATCACTTTTTCACTCCTCAAGGCCATTCCCCATGTTAAATACTGGTGGGATACTTACTCCGAGCAAAGGGCCATGGAGGAATCCACAATTTTGTTAGTGGCCCCTACATGGGATTCCTTCCGGGACACCATTAAAGAAAAGTACTACCCTGTTTGAAGCTACGAGGACCAGTACACTAGATGGACCACCCTATGTCAAGAAAAGGAATAGACAGTACTAGACTTCACCAATATTTTCCATACCCTCTGCACCAAATTGGGTATCAAATATTCTGAGCGTCATTTGATGCTCAAATACCATGGCTGTTTGCATAGATACATTCAAACATAAATGGATTTCCTGGACATCGCCTCATTGGGCACAACTTATAGATACATTATCAAGATCGAGAAAAAATTTAAGCAAAAATGATGAGAGTTTGGATCTGCAAACCCCTCATAGCCGAAGCAGGGAAAAGGAAAACCCAACCCACACAACAGGGGATCAAGTCACGATGGTCTCCCTCAGGACAATCCATCCAAGACGCAACACTAGAAGGGAAATGAGAAGACGAAGAAGGACACGGGAAAATGGTGTGAGTACCATAAAAATCCTTGGCACAACACCTACGAATGCCTCTCCAAGTAGTCCCTCGTGGATGAGATGAAGGCTTTCAAGTCAGAGGATGATTCCGATTCCAAGTCAAATCCTGAAGGAGGGAAGTGGATTATCGATGCTGAACCTAGTGCCATGGTCGCTACCACCAAAGTCTGGCCAAGAAAACGAGAAGAACCATAGGAAGGGGAACACCTCTTTCACTCACAGATGTGGGTCAAGGGGGCTTCGATTCACTTCATTGTCAACATCGATAGTCAAAAGAACCTGATTTCAATAGGCATCGTTAAGCGGTTGAACCTGCCAATGACACCACACCCGCAACCCAACACCATTGACTAGCTTCATCAAGGAAGAGATCTCTGTGTCATCCAATAGTGTCATCTTCCCTATGACATCAAGCCTTTCAAAGATGAGGTACTATGTGATATTTCTCCCCTTGAATTTTGTGATGTTCTTTTAGGACAACCATATTTGTGGAAGCGTCATGACGTGTACGAATTTAGACCTCACAATGTTATTATTACTTTGGGTATACAAATGTACAGGATCCTAGAGGTGGCACCGCCTACTGCTATTTCTTTCATCTATGCTAAGAAATACAATAAGGTCATTTCAAAAACCGAGAAGTTCGTCTTCTTTGTGATCCTTGATCATAGTGAGAAGAAGGTCACCGCCACATCCGTGGCCTCTACAAAATTCCTCTCTTTGCAGCAAAAGAAAGTGGACATGATCGTGGAAGCATACAGAGACATATTTGGGGTACCCACACACTGCCAAGTCATGCATCCAATTGATTTGACCCCCGACAAACCTCTACCTAATGGACCAGTCTATCATCACTTGTTGATGGAGAATGAAGAAATCAAGCATTAGATTCAAGATCTTCTTCAAAAAGGGCACATTAGACCCAACTCATCCCCTTGTGGAAGCCCGATTGTACTTGTACAGAAGAAGGACAAGACTTGGCAAATTTTCATTGATTACAGAGCCTTAATCAAAATCATAGTCAGGAACCACTACCCCATTCCCAGGATTGATGACCTTCTTAACCAACTCAAGGGGAAAAAGTTCTTCAACAAGATTGATCTGAAGTCTGGCTACCGCCAGATTCCCATCGAACCAACTAATGTTTGGAAGACAACCTTCAAGTCTAAAGAAGGTCTCTATGAATGGTTAGTCATGCCCTTTGGCTTAATAAATGCACCAACCACTTTCATGAGGTTGATGGATGATGTATTGAGACCCTTGACCAAATCCTTTGTGGTAGTATATTTGGATGAAATCCTCATCTTCAACAGAACATGGGAGGAGCACATGCGACATATTCAATAGGTTTTGAGCATTCTGCGGCAACACAAGCTTTATGCCAACCTAGAAAGATGCTCTTTTGGCATGAACATGGTCCACTACCTAGGATACATTGTTGATGAGCATGGGGTACATGTTGATCCATCTAATATCCAAGTCATTTGTGACTGGCCAGCCCCAACCACACTGACTGAGCTTCGTAGCTTCTTAAGAATCACCAATTTTTACCAACGGTTCGTGTTGAGATTCTCCCATATTTCCTAGGCCCTCAACCAGGTGACCAAGGGAGGTGGTAGGGCCAAGTTCGTGTGGGGGAAGGAGAAACAATGAGCATTCAAATATCTAAAACATCGTTTGTGCTCAACTCCAATACTCTCCTTTCCTGATCTTCAACAACTATTTGAGATTGAGACAGATGCATCTGACTATGCTGTGGGAAAATTTCTCACTTAGCACGAGCATCTGTTGGCATACCATAGTGAGACACTCTCCGATACTGTCCCAAAATACCCCACCTATGACAAGGAAATTTCTTCCATTGTACAAGCATGTCGTCAATGGAAACATTACATTCTGGGGAAAGACACGATCATACACACTGATCACAAGCCTTTGCAGTTCATACAAACACAAGGGAAATTGTAGAACGACCTCCATCAGAAGTGGTACACCTACATGTAGCAGTTCCATCTCAACATCAAGTATAAGACATGTATCTCCAATCGTGTCCCTGAATGCCTCAGTTGGCCTCCTGTGGTTGCACTTACCAATGTGCTCCATTCCCGTGGACATGAAACATCAGAGTGGCCCCAACTTTACCAGCAAGATACAGACTTCACCACCGCATATCAACTCTTGGGTACAGGTACCACTGCCACTAATTTTCACATTCAGGACAGACTCTTATGCCACCTGGTCCATCTCCATGTTCCTACAAGCGAGTGTGAAAAGCTGATTTGGGAAGCCCACTACAGTTGGGTGGCATGACATTTTGGCATAGAGAAAACTATGGTCGTTCTTTAGAAACATTTTTATTAGCCAAAAATTCAACAGGATGTTAGAAAATATATCATATCTTGCACTTCCTGCACCATTTCCAAGCCGCCCATCAAGAATAAAGTCTTATACACCCCTCTTCCTATTCCCAAGAAGCTGTGGGAATCCATCTCCATGGATTACATGTTTGGTTTTTCGTCCACCAAAAACGGAAATGACTGCATGTTTGTGGTTGTTGATCATTTTTCAAAGATGGCCATCCTCACATTTTGTAAGAAGAATGTCACAGCGGCAGATACTACCAATCTCTTCTTCGAACGATTTTGGGTTCACTTTGGGATACCACAGAGCATCATCTCTGACCGAGACAACATGTTCCTCAACACCTTTTGGTTGAGTCTCTGGTCTTTGTTGGACACCAAGCTAACAAAATCTACTTCTTTCCACCCCCAAACCGATGGCCAAACCGAGGTCGTCAATCGGATGATTGTGCACATCCTGTGCATGTACAATTCTAAGCATCCCCGTACATGGGACAAGAGTCTCCGATATGTCCAACATAGTTACAATATGGCTCTCTATATTTCCATCGAACATATCCCATTTCAGGTGGGTCTGGATTCCAACCCTTGGGACCCCTTGATGTTTCACTTCCTCTTTCCACCGCAAAGACAGACTCTTCCCCTGATCAGTCTGCGATGAGCAAAGCCACTAGATTCATTGAGTGGATTCAACACATCCGCCAATAGGTCCAAAAGATTTTGCAGAAATCCAATGCTAAGTACAAGAAGTGCCACGATAAACATAGGGTACCACACCGGTTTCAAGTTGGTGACAAAGTTTGGTTACATTTGCAGAAGGAGTGTCTCACGGGGCCCCATTGGAAGCTTCCGTCACTTCCTTATGGGCCTTAAACTATCACTAAGGCTATGGGTAGCAATTATTTTGATCTTAACACTCCACCCTTCCTTGGTTTGCATCCAGTATTCAATGTTGCCCTCCTTCAACCATATTTTCCACCATTATTGGACACCTTTGAGATCACCAAACAACTAACACCAATAGAGCTCAACCTTGACTGCATGGAACAAGCATCCACCGATCAGATAGTGGAAGCACAGGTCAAGAGCACTTGCTAGTAGTGGATCCAGCTTTATCGGGTTGTCAAGGTAGGGAAACTCCTACACCAAGGCAAGTGGCTCACCCAGGGCCAAATCCAACAGAAGTTTCATCACCTGATGGGGGAACTCAATGCAATGGAGACCATTTCTTCCTAAGGGGGAAGGATTGATCCAGGTGGATATTGGTAGCCACCCACCTATTCCAACTGGCTCCTCATGTCATTTTTTGATTCAACACATCTTTATGTACTTCTTTATAATTGTGAGTTATACACTTCTGGGGTTGTCTGAAGCCTCACACATTCTCCAGGTAGACATAGGTGGCCTCTTGCCTAATCCAACTGGCTTATTTTGTATGTTTTCATGTCAACACATCTTGTTGTACTTATAGGGCTGTTTTGGGGCCCTAAACATTGTTTTCTTGACTCTCCATAGTCAAAATGTAGATGGAGTCAGAGTATGACAATGAAATGTGTATCTCTCTTAAATACCTTTCCAACGAGATATGACACGCCTAAAATAGAGGTCAAATGCAAACGTTACGACCCTAGGAAGTTGAGGTACCAAATTACACCAACTTACCCATAGGGCCCACATGAATTTTGGCATTTCACCTTCTAGGGTTAGGTTTTTGGATGTCTAGGGTTTTGACATTCATGAGTAATATGTAAAGGGCCTATGGAGCCTCATTATAATCCATTATGCTAAGACGAATGCGCGTAGAAACCACATCTCTTCTTAGAGATAACTACCACCATTCGAGCAAGTTTCAATTTTGCAGTTTTACAGTTTCACCCTATTTCATTATTTAATAGAAGATCTTGTTCACTGAATATTTGTGTTATTCTTCCTATCTCCATGTTTATGGTATTCAGTCTATTAATCAGTTCGTTCCTCTCCTAAATCTAGATGAGGTGATTTCTCTATGAACCTCTTCCTCACTTCAACTCCCCCAACCAACTATTTCCATGTTCCCCTTTCAAATCCACCCATGATTACTGTCCACTCATGGGCCTAAGGGGAGCTTTTCACATGTCCTGTTACAAGCCCACATACATGGCTTTATGAACACCTCCACTTGGCATGGGTTCATTAGAGCATGGGGTTTCTTTGGACCTTATTAAATCCTTGCCACTTTGTTATGGGTTGATCCTGAGCCATTAATCTGCTTGATATTTCATGAATATAAATATAATGGGGTTGGAAGGGATTTCCCTTGTATTGGGCACTTTCAAACTTACATGAATAGGTTTCCAATGGACATGTACTACTCTTTCATTGTGATATCCTCCCCGTGTATGCTATCCTACTTGGAAATTGTTTAGGACATTCAACCCATTCTTTGTCTATTCACAATATGACTTGAATGCCATCTCCCGATCCAAATTTTCATAAGGGACCCATGCCAATAAACCTTCTTTTTTTCATGAATCTACATTGTAACAAGATCAAAATCTATTCTTTATAAACTATAAATCTCATTCCTATGGAGAGATGAATATCTCTACTCGTTTACCATGGATTTGGGGTCATTTAAAGGGATACTTTTCTACTTATTTCCCTTTGATTTGAAGGAAGAACCTTAATAATTACCACATGGGTGCTTTATCAAACTCTTGGCACACAATCTGGAATTACCATTCAACAGTGTGCATGATATCCTAGTGTTATGACAATAACTTTGAAACCACTATGTAACATCCTTGTCCATGCGTTTCCAACCAATAATGAGAACCCATGTGAATACCATTAGAAATGTAAACCATTAACATGTTAGTTCACCATTACAATGATATTTGGAATCCATCAAAAACCAGATACTTATTATGAATGCATGGATTAGTGAAATAATGAAATAGAATGGAATAGTTCAAGCATCAATTCACTTAAATAATGGAGCCATATGTCCATATCCATTCTTAATGGGACACACACACACACAAAATGCACACATTCATATTCATAGCAACACAGAGAGAATTAAACTACAGAAATGCAAAAACAAAGATTGAGCACTATTGTTTTTTTCCTATGCAAAATTTCACCAATTTGGTTAATTTTTATAAAATTATAGAAATTCAAGATAATTTTTTTTCATATTTTCATTAAAAAAAATAAAAATTTGTAGCCTAATTTATGATAATAATTATCTATATATTTGTACTTTTCACCTAAAAAAAACATTTCCATGAACAAATAATAAGATTCCTTGGCATTTTCATCAAATTCATGTTCACACATCTTAAATTTTAGGGAGTATTCACAACATCTGATGTTTTAGGTAGCTATTGATACTCTTGGGAATACCATGAACTTATATTTGAAATCATGTATATATTTGTACGAGACAACATTTTTTAATACTTTACTTGATTTTTGTGTTCACTAATTTCAATATGTAGATGGTATACCATGTTGTATTGTTAGGGACCTAACCCCTCACGTAGGTAGAGTAATATATTCCAATCTAATAAAGGTCAATATTAATAAGGCATAGCAATAAGGATGAATAAGTCGAATGTAAGAATACCTAATAGAAGCTTCCGCTTCTAGAAGGATCTTCCTCTAGATGGTTCTTTTGATAGACATATTTAGTATAAATAGGAGTCGAGGGTATGATAACTTTTCCCTTGATATTATTGTAATAGAGCTCTGCTTGACTGGAGGTTTCCCCCTTGAAGTGGTAAGTGAACATTTCTCTCAATAATTGAAGTTCTCTTTCTTGTGTTATTCTGTTGTCATTTTGGTATTATTGTGGTGTTTTTCTAGTTATATTGTTGTTCATCTGCCATTTCTAGCATTTTATTTCTGTTCTGCATAATTTTTATATCTGGAATATTACAAGTGGTATCAGAGCACTTTCCTCAACAAAAAATTATGGGTTAATTTTTTTTCAAGGTAGAGACGTATTTCGACGTCTTTAAGCTACAAAGATCTGTCGTTACACGCATAAACCCATGGCCAGGGATTCATACACGTAGGAAATACAAGTGTTACTTAAGCACACATTTGTTGTCCTCCCTTTTAACCCCTATTGGTACCCCTTCGAGTGCTAGTGCATTAGAAAGAACCTGTATACGGATCGACCTAGATTTCCTAAATCCCTCTTTAGATAAATCGATCGGTCACTTGACTGCTATAGTGCCACTGAGAACAACACTTGGGAAGATACTCTCTAGTACCTGGGTAATCGGGTAGTATGACTAAGGGCATAGTCCAACCTCCTTAGTTGGTGCCTTGAGATATTGGGCCGAGTACTACTGTTTGACCAGGCAAGTATATCAGAGAGCTATAGCCCAAAGCAAACCTTTGTCTATAGAACCCTTGAATACCTAACCCTTGGGGATGGAAACAAAAAAAAAAACATACAAGATCTATTGTCGCGCAACTATGAATCCTACATTCAAGTTTCCAAATCACTACACATTTCTTCCTGATTAAGCATTTGGGCATTTCATGACTACAATATTCTTCACACTGGAGTATAATTCCGTAGTTGAAAAAAAAAAGTCTGGAGTTTGTTGCACCATTATTTGAGACCTATTCCATTGGATTTATCTCTTCTCCCTTATCACATTCATACCTATCATTTTTAATAAAAAAATTTGACCTCACCCACCCCTTTTCGGTTCCGTCGTCATCATGGCCCAAACTTGTAGCCAAGACTTGGAAGCTCGCTTCAATACCTTGCAATCTAATTTCATAGAGACCCAACAAAAAGTGAGATAGCTCAGTGTTAGTATTACCATCATCAATCAAAACATGCATTACTCCATCGCTGCCTCAATCGAGGAACTCAAAGAAGACCTCAAATAAGACATTACTACCCAACTTGAATCTATCGATTCGATGAATTGCACCAAGCTGGATATCCTTGCAGATCCCCCTTTATCTCACCCACCTTTTCATACCAAAGATGAAACTTCCTCTCATTCCCATAATTTTCATCCCCATCACTTTCAGTGTGACCTATGTATTCCACATGTGGATGTGACCAAATTTGATGGCTCAGATCCCACTGGTTGGGTAACTCAAATGGAACATTATTTCTCTTTGTACGACATTACAGATGATTTGGCCAAACTATGTTATGGTGTTATCCATCTAGATCAAGAACCTTGGCAATGGTGACAATGGAGAAAAAATACCCGTCAAGGGTATTTTTCTTGGACACACTTTGTGGTAGAGCTTTATGAATGCTTTGAGACTGACACCAACCATTTAGGCCATTTGAAAAAATTGAAAACAATTTGGAAGAGTGGAAGACTTTATAGTTTCTTTTGAGCGACTGGATTTTTCGTACAGAGGGAATGTCTGATGCTTTTTCCGAGAATGTTGTATAAATGTAATCAAGGATGAGATTCGTGCCCATGTCCTCATGGTTCATCCTTAGAGTTGGGTGGAGGCTACTAAAAGAGATAAGGAAGCACAACATGTTGTCTCTTCTCAAAACTGGACACCCTCTTTCATTCCTTGCACTAAACCAGTAAATCCCACTCCTCCTTCTACTCCACTAAAGATTCAAAAATTAACCAGGGATGAAATGGTTGAACGCCAACTCAAATCCCTTTTTTATAATTGTGATGACAAATATTTTCCGGGACACAAGTGTAAGGAACAAAAGATATTTATAGCCATCTCAGAGGATGTTTCAGAAGAGGAGGTTGAAGCTCCCCTTATGTTGGTGTCACCTGAACCCATTGATATAACCCCTCCCTCAGACCCTCCCGAAGTAGAACCGGTCATTTCCCTAAATTCTCTCACTAGATTCTTTGCTCCGTAAACCCTCAAGCTAATTGGTTACATCAAGAATTGGAAGGTCATCATTCTTGTTGATATTGGAAGAACCCATACTTTTATTCATCGCCACATTGCCCAAGAAACTCATTACTATATCCATGCAGTCAATAATTTCCAAATCATGTTTTCCAATGGCAGCTCCATGAAATGTGGAGGGCATTGTGAAAATGTACGTCTCCAAATTGGTGACTACCACCTAAAATCTCATATGTTTTCTATCGACATGGGTGGTTCTGACATTGTGTTGGATGCATACTGGCTAAGTAATTTGGGTCCCATTCTCTTGGATTTTAAGGAATTAACCATGCAATTCGATGAGGAGGTCCAACAATATAAGTTTCAGGGCATCACCATCGGTTCCCTTGAGATCATTAGTTCCCATCGCATGGAAACTCTTCTCAAAAAAGGTCATTCTGGCGTTATTTCCCAACTCCATGCCATACAGGCAACTGAGACACCCTCTGTGCTGCAAGACCTCCAATCCATCCTCTCTAAACATCATGTGGTATTTTCCACTCCCCAAGGAATCCCTCCTTCCCATGGTGTTCATGATCATTCCATTCCCCTTGTCCCAGGAAGCCTTCCTCCCAATATCTGTCCCTATTGTCACCCTTTTCCCAAAAAAATGAAATTGAGAAAATGGTTCAAGAATTGCTTAACGCAGAAGTTATCCACCCTAGTATGAGCCCCTACTTTTCTCCTATGGTCATGGTCCTAAATAAATAAGTTTCTTGGTGCATGTGTCCTGACTTTCGTGCCCTAAAAAAACTCACCATTAAAGACAAATTTCCCATTCTTGTCATTGATGACCTTTTGGATGAATTGAATGGCGCCTAGTTCTTTACTAAACCTGACCTTCGTTCTGGCTACCACTAGATCTGTATGAAAGAGGCAGACATTCCTAAGACTACCTTTAGAATGCATGAGTGCCACTATGAGTTTTTGGTCATGCCCTTTGGCTTGTGTTATGCCCCCTCCACCTTCCAAATCTTCATGAATCATGTCTTTCATCCTTTTCTCCATCATTTTGTCTTAGTTTTCTTTGATGATATCCTCATCTATAACAAAACCTAGACAAACCATCTTGCTCATGTGGATCGAGTTCTCCATCTACTCTCCCAGCACAAAATTTTCCTGAAACAATCTAAATGTTCTTTTGGCACCTCAGAAGTCGAGTAATTGGGTCATCTTGTTGGCAAGGACGACGTCAGGGTGGATCCTAAAAAGATTGAAGCTATGTAATACTGGCTGCACCCAAAGAATCTCAAAATCTTGTGTGGATTTCTGGGCTTAACAGGTTATTATTGCAAGTTTGTTAATAATTATGGAAAGATTGCGACAACTCTCACTCCACTCCTTAAAAATAATTCTTTCACTTGGACTCTAGCAGTTGCTCAAGATTTTCAAACCTTGAAGATGGCCATGTGCACCACTCCAGTCCTAGCCCTTCCTGATTTCACAAAGAACTTTGTCCTAGAATGTGATGCTTTAGGGAAAGGAATTGGTGCTATCCTTATGCAAGAGGGTCGGCCTTTGGCCTTTACCAACAAACAACTGTCTGAACGAAATTTGGGCAAATCAATCTATGAAAAGGAAATGTTGGCTATTCTGCATGTTGTTGATCTTTGGCGCCCTTATATATTGGGGAAACGCTTCCAACTTAAGACAGATCATAAAAGCCTCAAGTATTTTTTGGAACAATGCATTTCCTCCCCAAAGCAACAAAAATGGGTGACTAATCTCTTTGGATATGATTATGAGATCATTTACAATAAAAAAAAAACAATGTGGTTGCGGATGCACTTTCCCGAAAATATGAAGATGAAGGGTCCCTTTTTTCTCTCTCCTTCATTGTACCAGATTAGCTCCAAGCCATTCACCAGGATTGGCTACATGATCCCAAAATTTCACATATGATACAACAATTGAAGTCCAACTATCTAGTTTCCCTAGGGTACTCTTGGCTCCATGATGAGCTTCAATACAAAGGTCGCTTGTATTTAAGTAAACAATCAAAACTTAAATCCACGATACTTTTTGATCTTCATGCTACACCCACAGCTGGGCACTCTGGGTTTAAAAAAACCTATGACAGGGTCAACCATTCATTTTTTGGGATGGTATGAAAAAAGACGTTCATAATTTTGTGGTTGAATGTGATGTGTGTCAACGCAACAAGGGTGAAACCGTCAAATCTCTTGGCACGCTACAACCGCTTCCGATTCCATCTGCTATTTGGCAGGATATCTATATGGATTTTATTACAGTATTACCTAAATCGGGAAATAAATCAGTCATCATGGTGGTAGTTCATCACCTATCCAAGTATGCTCATTTATGGGCTCTTCAACACCCATTTAGAACATCCACTGTGGCTCAACTTTTCATGGATCGAGTCTTCAAGATTCATGGCATGACACATTCTATTGTTTCTAATTGCGAACCAACTTTCACCAACAATTTTTGGCAAGAACTCTTCAAGTGACAAGGCACCCAATTTCATCTCAGCACAACTTATCATCCCTAGACTGATGGTCAAACTAAAGTTGTCAACAAGTGTTTGGAAACATATTTGAGGTGTTTTGCATCGGAAAAGAAAAATTAGTGGGCTCAATGGTTACCCATAGCTAAATGGTGGTACAACACTTCATACCATACAACTACCCACACAAATCCTTTTGAAGCAGTATATGGACAAAAGACACCTTCAGTTCTCTCATATATACCATGTATCTCGAAGGTATAGGCGGTTGACCAAACGCTTACAGTTCGAGAAGCTATTCTTCATACCCTCAAAGCGAATTTGGTCATGGACCAAAATCGCATGAAGCAAAAAGAAGATCAAGGTCACTCTGAACGTCAATTTGAAGAAGAGGATCATGTGTTTCTTCAACTGCAACCTTACAAGAAAAATTCCCTCAAGGCCGACCATTTTCAGAAGATGGTGCCCAAATTTTATGTTTCTTATACCATTCTCAAGCGTGTGGGACAGGTAGCCTATCAGTTAGCTTTGCCTAGTCATTCTAAGCTACATCCTATTTTTCATGTTTCATGCTTAAAGAAGGTGATTGGAACTAAGTTCCAAACTCAAACAAACCTTCCTGAGTTGGATGAATAAGGCTCCATTTGGCTACAACCACAAGAATTTTTGGACCAACATGAGCGTCACCTGCATCAACGAACCATCAAGGAAGTGTTAGTCTAGTGGAAAGATACAACCCCCGCAGATGCCACTTGGGAACCAACTACCATTCTGTAGCAATTTCCACATCTCAAGACTTGAGGACAAGGTTGTTTTTAATGGGGAGGACATGTTATGGACCTAACCCCTCATGTAGGTAGAATAATATATTCCAATGTATTGAAGGTCAGTATTAATAAGGCCTAGCAATAAGGAAGAATAAGTTGAATGTAAGAAGACCTAATAGAAGCTTCTGCTTCTAGAAGGATCTTCCTCTAGATGGTTCTTTTGATATACATATTTAGTATAAATAGGAGTCAAGGGTATGAGAACTTTTGCCTTGGATATTATTGTAATAGAGCTCTTCTCGACTGGAGGTTTCCCCCTCGAAGATTCAAGTGAACATTGCTCTCAGTGATCAAAGTGCTCTTTCTGGTGTTATTTTGTTATCATTTTGGTATTATTGTGGTGATGTTCTGGTTATATTGTTGTTCATCTACCATTTCTAGCATTTTATTTCTGTTCTGCATACTTTTAATATCCAGAATATTACATGTATATTATATCTTCATAGGAGTTTTCTAAAAAAATGAAGAAAATGTTTTATGTATTGTAAAGATATTTTCCAATGCCATTGTTTTTGTTGTAAATTATATTTAATTTCTATGAATGGTTGAATTTGTTATAAATGTTCCAATAAAGATTATTTTTATTTTTATTTTTTGTCAATGATGCACAAGTGACACTCATGTATTTGTGTTGTCGCATAAGTTTCAAGGTATTAAACAAATAATAATATGTTATAGCCTAACATAATGAACTAAGATTCTACAAAGAATCAAATGAAGACATGAAAATGAATGGGAACACACACACAAATATTGTATTGAGCATAGTAATATAGTGAGAACCAAATTCTATTAATAAATGATATAGGACAATGCTATGAAATACAAAGCAATACAATCTAGATAGAATGGTGGTAGATTATCTATGAAGAGAGAGGTGTCGTCTATGTTTATTCACAATTAACATTACAAATGAACAAAATGGCCTTTTAAGATAAATTAATAAACCATAAGAGGAAAAACCCTAAATATCCAAAACACTAACCCTAGGAGATGAAGTGCCAAAAGGATTGCAGGCCCTGAGGTGGATAGTTGATACATCAATTTATTGGGGGCACAACATTTGCATACAATATCCGTTTGGGGTGCATAATATCTCATTGGAAATATATACCTAAGAAGTGCAATTTTTGGTAGGCTTGGGAATTCCATGGCAACCCAAAGCCCCTAAATGGATAAAAATCGTCGTTTAAGGCCTAAAAACGACCCTAGAAGTTTAGGACCTTAAAAATTGTAGATAAAAACATTGCCAAGATGAATACTCATGTTGAGTTCGTGAAAGAGGTGGGTGGCCATCAATGTCCACCGGTGTCCACCTGGATCAGTCCTCCCCCTTTGAAACCAATGGTCCCCATTACAACAAATTCCCTCATTAGATGGGGAAAATTTTGTTGGATTTGATTCTTGATGAACCACTTGCCTTGGTGAAGAAGTTGTCCTTCTTTGACAACTCAATAAAGTTTTATGTTCTACTGGTATGTTTCCTTCATCTTGGTATCCATGATTCAATCCATTGTAGCCTACTCAACACAGTTAGGATTGAGTTCTATGGGGGTAAAATGATCAACCATCTCCGAGGTGTTCAATAGGGGTGTAAGCCAAGGATAGGAGGAACATTCAATTAAAAATAATTCTCACTCATAGCCTTTGTGATGGTGTAAGGCCCATATTAGAGTGGTATGAGATTCCCGTGGGGGCCTGTGAGGTGCTCTTTCTACAAATAAAACCACACCTTATCACCAATTTAAAACTTGTGTGGAACCAGATGTTGGTCATGTTGTTGCTTGTACTTGGAATTGGATTTATGTAGGATATCATGAAACTATTGTTGGAGGCGCTAGATCCATTCAAAAAATTTGGTTGTGTTATGTACCTTGGTATAAGTATGGGAAGAATCTTCTTGTGAATAATAAATGGGTAGAGCTACATCAATGGGGGCCAATGGATGGAACCCCAAGCACACCTAAAAAGGGTTGTGCCCAATAGAGTTGCAGAGGGATATATTGTAGCTATGTTGAACATATGGAAGACTCTCACCCTGTGTACATGGATTATTGGATTTGTACATGCACATGATTTTCACAATCATCTTATTGACTACTATGTGTCCATTTGTTTGGGGGTGGAAGGAAGTCAATTTGGCCATCCTGGTGTCCATCAAATACCATAGGATGCACAAGAAGGTATTGAAGAACCTACTATCCATATCTAAAATAATATTATATGGTAGCCCAAAATGAACCTAAACATGCTCAAAGAATAACTTAAGAGTGGATTCGACTGTGATACTCTTCTTACATGGTGCCAAAATGACCATCTTAGAGAACAAATAGACAACCACAAAGAAATAATCATTACCATGCTTGGTGGATGGAAAACCTGACATGTAATCCATGGAGATTAAATCCTAGGGCTTGTTTGGGGTAGGTGGAGAAGTGTACAACCCCTACTTTTGAATGGCATGCTTATCAATGACATAGGTAGTGCATTATCTGATATACATGTTGACGTCCTATAGAGTTTTAGCTAGTAGAAATACTTATAGAGTACTACTACTATATTCTCCACACCAAAGTGCCCTACTACTTGACTATAATGTGCCTCATAAATTAGCTTTTCATGCTTGATTGAAGGAACATAAGGATGACCTAGCTAGAACAAAAGTTCATCCTAGAGGTGAAATTATAGAACTTGTTTACCTGCTCTTAATGTGTGATATGTAGCAACAAAGTCAAGTTTGTTGTCATACAATTGGGGCCATCTGAAGGTATTGTGCCTACAATATTTCAGAACTGTGGTTAGCACCACAATCGAGGGCCGACTAAGGAAGTTTACAACATATTTTTTTTTCCCTTTTTGTACTTAATGTTCAAGGGGAATTGTTGCAAGTACATGGACCACCTATGATGTCAATCATTCCATAACTTTCCTTGTGTCTACATGAATTGCATAGGCTTGTGATTAGTGTGGATGATCATTTCCCTTCCTAGAATAATGCTTCAATTATCGACATGCCTGCACAATGGAGTACATCTCCTTGTCATAGGTGGGATACCTACAAATAATATTAGAGACTGTATCACTATGATAGGCCATCGGATGTGCATACTGAGTGAGGAATTATTTGATAACATAGTCAGAATAATATTTCTTAATCTCAAATGGTTGTTTCAAATATGGCATAGTGATGACTGGTGATGAGAAATGATGGCATTTCTGTTGAGCAACTAAGAGGGGGGGGGGGTGAATTAGTTGTTACCAAGCTTAAACAATTATGCTTATTTTAAACTCTTTACAAAACACTCAATGGAAATCACAATAATGCAGGGACATAAGTAATAGCAGATTCAACATCAGTCACGCATATGATAAACACAAAGACATATATTTCTTGAGGAAATCCATAGAGGGTAAAAACCTCTTCTTCTTTATATGATAAATAATCTTTACATTCTTTACATTATCATACATATGAGCACCAAATCATAATGAGGCTACAACCTCTATTTTTCAAGATGCTACTTGTTGAGAGCACCAACTCTCTGGTTTATCTAGCACCAACTAGAAGGAAGCACCAACTCCCTGGGTTTCTCTAGCACCAACTAGAAGGAAGCACAACCTCCCAAAGTGTTCCAACACCAACTGGATGGAAGCACCAACTTCCGATCATACAGGCACCAACCTGTAAAACAGAGAACAACAATTCTCCCTTGCACCACCCTGCCACCCTGGTTTCTTTGGCTGCAACCAGATGGAATCTACAACTCCCTTATTTTAAGAACCCACTTGAACCACTGAGGACAACCGTCCTCCCTAGCACCTCCCTACCACCCTGAAATATAAATCTTTGTTACTAAAAATTATTACAGAGACATGAAGTTCTTCAATGCTTACCAGTCTCATCGTTGTTCTTCTACATTGCGCTACTCTGTCTACATCAGTGTCTTGTGCACACTCCTCTTCTCTTTATGTCCTTCTCAATCTTATGCACTGTATGACATGTCCATTTATTGCACCATTCCTTTGCTGTGCATTTCTTTTGATGCATTCTCACACCTTCTTCACTCAAGTCTATTCCCTATCACATCAACCACTCCTCTCCTCTTCATTTTGCATTCTTATAATCTCTGTCCTCCTTGTGCATCCCCTCTGATCCTTTCTCTTGCATGATCTTCCCGATCATCATGGTAACTCTTCATCTTCTCTAACCATTTTCCACGCATCCATCATCACTGGGTGTTATACTGAGATTCCTCAGCTTCTCTGGAAGTTGAGACTCTTCGTCTTCTCTATCATAGACGAGATCATCCTCTGGAAGAAACCATCAATTGCTTATAGTAGTTACACTCTAGAGTGCAACAATATCCCTCCGATATTATTCAATTTCATCTGCACCATTGGATTGAATTCATAGATTTTGGCGTTCATTTCGCCATTCCACACTTTGGCATTTCAGGATCACTGTGGTGAACATTTCGTTATACTCCATGTCCCATTCCTCAAAACTCCGAAATGGATCTTGTTTGTATTAGCTCCTATCATTTTGGTCATTTCGCATTTCGTCCTTTTGCGATTTCGCATTTCACGAAATCCTGTTGCGAGGCACCCAGTCCATGACGCAATTTCGCCTTTCAGGATTTCGCGATTTCACAATTATTGTGATGAGATATCTTGATGCTCCATGTCGCGATCCCCAAAACTCTGAAATGGAGCTTTCCAATTCGATCTCTTCTCTACATCTCTTCGATCTCCAGATCAATGGTCCATGAAACATGGTGATCGGATGACTATCCTCTGCCCTAGGACTTCATCCTTTGAGACTTTGGGGGAGTGATGGAGTTAAAACTCCCGAAGCAAAAACTCCCGGAGTGAGGTCAGTCTTATGTCACTCAATGACGTGTTATGACCCAATTGGCTGCCACATTCCACTCAGAATTGTGATTTCCAGTGGCTTGAAATTCCAAATCAACTTGACACTTGTCGTTGTCTGATTGTGCCATGTGTCAGTGTCTTCCATCTATCCTTTCTGATGTGGTATGCCACATTCACCTCCTGTATCTGTCGGCCCAGATTACTTCGCGATTTCACATATCGTGATTTCAACATTCTTGATGTGAATGTTCTACACTTCCAAGTCCCGGTCTGTGAAACTTCGAAATGGAGTCAGATCAACTTTTCGGCTTTTCTCACTTCACAACTTCAGGATTCCTGTCGTGAGAGTCCTTGACATCTCCAACTCCCAGTATCCAAACCTACGGTATGGAGTCTTTGACATTTCTCGATTTCGCATTTCACGACTTCGGGACTCCTGTTAGTAAGATTTCTTGACATTCCCAACTCCCGTTATCTGAAATCACGGTATCCGTAACTGTCTCCTTCTTTCGGGATTTCGGCGTTTCACATTTTGTGATTTCGAGACTCCTGATGATGAAGAGTCTTGACTCTTCCAACTCCCGGTACCTGAAATTGTCCTCCTTCTTCCGGGATTTTGGCTTTTCACATTTCACGATTCTGGGACTCTTGATGATGAAGAGTCTTGACTCTTCCAACTCCCGGTAACCGAAATTCCGAAATGGAGTTATTTCTCGATCTGCGAAACTCTTCGTTTATGTGCCTATTTCAGGATTTATGGATTCTGGATTTCGCAACTCGAGGACTCGTGTGTTGAAGAGTCTCAAATCTTGAATTCTCAATCTCCCAGTATCCAAAACTCTAAAATGGAGTTTATGCTTCTGATCTTTTCATGCAATTATTCTTGCGCTGCTGGTCTTCCTTGCTTGCCTGTTTTCCATGAAATAAACAAGCACACTCTTTCACTCTTCGTGCACCTTTGCACTATCTCTTCTGAGCTTACGTTGTCCCTATTTTTCCATCGCTACATACTCTGATCTTTCCATCAATGACAAGCATACCTGCCTGTAAACATGCCAACAATTTCAAATCTTTGAATTCTTTCTATTGTGAATTAGACTAGGAAAAATTGGCTTTAGATCCACCCTTGGTCACTTGGCTTAAGAGCCAAGTGATATGGGAGAAAACCAAAATGAACCTATGGTAGAAATTGACAAGGCCCAAGAAGTTCATCTCTATTAGAGTTGGTGGGGTTGGCCAATTTCAAATGACTTGGATCTTCGATGGGTTCACATGCACCTAATGTTCATCCATGATATATCCTAGATACTAAATTATCTATATTCCAAATGAGGATTTATCTAGATTGGAATATAACTTGTGTTTCCAGAGAGTGCTTAGGATCTACTAAATGTGCTACAAATGTTCTACCCAAGTTCTACTAAAGATGAAGGTGCCATCCAAATATTCTATTGTTATCACCTAAAATTCACTCATAAAACTACACATGTGATCACTAAAAGAGTAATCAATACAACATAACGAATTTATATTCCATGGAAATTATGCACGACCTTTAGCATAGAACCAAAAACAATATAAAGTGGGTTTTTAATGCATTTGAGTGACTTCAAAGTATGGGGTCTGTGTGATTTGTGTGGCCCTGCATGGTTAATCCTTTGATAGCCATGTAGATGGGATTGATGTGAAAAATCAACCACATTTAGTGCAATAAATTCCAAAAATCCCATCAAGAGTACTCCAAGGTTGGTGTATTAGGCATCCTCGAGTTCCATACCCATTGAAGGTTGGTACTTTGGTGGTTCTATGTCTTTTCAAGATATAGGGAACCACAATCCAAAGTGCACCATTAACACTTGGAACTAACTTTAATGGAGCTTGAAGTGTTTCTATAAATACGATCCATGGTGAAACATTCGAAAGAGGGAATATTATGCAAGGCTATGATTTCTAAATGACCCTTGAGAAGCACATTCTTAAGCCATAATGTTGTGCAAACATAGCCACTAGTTAGTGTTTGGACTCTTCCCATGAAGATTTCATGCACACTTCTTTGTTAGAGAGATAGGATAATTCCAAGGAACAAAAAATAACCCTCCTAAGGAATAAGGAAGAATCCTCTTGAACTCGCTCATCCTACACAATGTAACAACAAAGATTTTTCATTGGTATATGATCATCATTGATTCTCTTTTAATTGTTTATGTAATTTTTATGATGTCGACTTATTTTTTTCCCTTTATTTTTGTATTTGCAATGCTATTCTTTCTTATGGACTAA
>ML787687.1:77663-103373 GCA_009831015.1 Picea engelmannii | reverse complement strand
TAATGAATCATCCAAACTTCTTAGAATGATTCCTTTATCCTTTGAGTTGTTTTTGTTGAGTTTCTTTCCATCTTTGTCAGTTGGGGGAGTGGTTGGTACTGCATATCCATCTACTATTGACTGCCAAACATCAATCCTTGTGCGTGTAAATGTTTTTACATCCTTTTATTCCAAAAGGCATAGTTCTATCCATAAAAACTTTGTGCTTCAATATTAGTGCATTCCATGATCTCCTTCCAGTGGTTAAATTGTTTCTTGAAGGACCTTCTTTGATACCAATTGTCAAAATACTGAGAGGGGGGGGGGTTGAATCAGTATGAACACTTTATTATCACTTTTAACCACAATATGTAATCAATAAAATCATCATCAGTATATCATCATTATATCATGAGAAATATAAATCAACAGATCATAATAGACATCCAGAGAAACAAAGTACACCAGAATTTACACGGAAACCAAAATGGGAGAAAACCACATAATTCTTTTCTTATATATCAAAAGAATGCATTCATTGGAAGCACCAACTTCCCAATTCTCCATCTACAATTGGAAGGAGGCTATGACCCCCTATTTACAGGATCCAACTTGAAGGAATATACAACTCCCCGAATTCTCTGGCTCCAACCAGAAGGAGGCTACAACCCCCTGATTCTCAAGCCCCGAACTGAAGGAAGCTCCAACTCTCTGATTTCTTTGACACCAATCAGAATGATGCTACAACCCCCTTTCCTTTCCCTTTCCCTCCACCTTGAAATATAAATGTAGACCAAATTGTCACTACCATTGATATTGTAACAACCTATGATAATCAACCTGTCATCCAACCTATCACTGCCACTGTATCATCAACCTGTAACTATCATTGTACCATCAACCTATGCTATACCAAAAATTGTACCATTTCATCCATCAACTATCCAACCATGTACCACAATGTACCTCAAGCATGCATCATACCATATACCAGAAGATATTACACTATCACAAATATGTTCCTCTAACAATGAACCATAACAACCATATACAATATACCAAGGATATGTCTCAAACATGTATCAATGCCACCAAAAAATGGACCTCAACCATATGCAACCATAAAACAAAAGGGCCTCTGAAACATGCCTCAAGCATGTGCCATATCATCCATGATAAACAAACATAAATAACATACCTATGATCCTAAAGACACTCTGTTGTATCAGATAACAGATAAGTAAACCAACCTAATAATAAAAAATCTGGTACAAGCATCTCTTCACACCCTTTCACAAGATTTCACAGATCTGTGACTTCCTTCACTACTTCCCACATATATCCATGCTTTTCTCTACTACATCCCATGTACATCTGCGCCCTTCTAAACTACAACCCATGGATGCCTCAAAAACTAGGGTTACTCACAATTTCTGCAACTTCGATACTTTCACCTTTATACTTCCTTCACAACTTCAGACTTGCTACCTCAGTCTCAACCTCAGATTCGTTAATAGACCAAAATTTCTTCACAAGATGGATAATCAATAGAGATGTGTGTGAATTGTACTTATGAAATACTCCTTGAGGGGTATTTATACTTTTTCTAAGTAACTTATTTCCTTACATTATGGGTTTCTTGTTACAACCACTTAACCCTTTCATTAATTATCTTGTAACCAACCAGGATTTTCGTAACCCATCTTTGGGGCTTCCAACTTCATGACCTCATAACTCCTCAACCATGAGGAACCAAATGGCGTACAACCTATCACCAGAAATGAAACGATAAGGACTATCTATCTATGATTGTGTTACCTGCATTTACACTATCCTTCATGCCCTTATTACTCAAACAACTTCGGGCTTCATTACCACAACTTTGAGCTTCGTTCCCATGAGGGCCATGCTTAGAGATACACCATAAGGGGACCACCTTGGAGACTTCTCGAAATACACCCATCACATCTGTAGACATCAATAACAACCACTGCTTGTTGAAATCAATGGCAACCCACTGTCCAACAAAAATATCCAAAGAAAATTTCAAATGATGACTTACCGGTAGAGGTGTGGACTGCTCTATTATAAGAGTGTTGTATGTAGATTAGAATCTCATCATAGGTATTAAAATGCTGATGATTTTAACCCCTCAAAAGATGCACCAAAGTCTTGTTGACTACTTTTGTCTTCCTATATATCTATGGATGGAATGTTGTATATCTCTTCAACTTAGTTTCTCTATTCTCCCACAATGTAGTCCAAAATGTATTGAGAAATCTGGTATCCCTATTTGAGATGGTGCTCCTTGGTATCCCAAAGTGCCACCATACATGTTCAAAGAACATGTTTTCTTCTTATTTTCCTTTGATGGTATTTTTACAAGGCATGATAATGAACATCTTGTTGAATCTGTCAACTACCACAAATATATAGTCGTATCCCTTCCTGGTTGTTGTTAAACCTCCCATAAAATCCATGGAAATGATTTCCCAAGGTCAAGTGGGTATATGTAAGGGATGGTATAGACCTTTCTTCCTATTATTGAGCTTTATAGTACAACAAAGTATACATCCTCTAATATAACATGCTACATCTTCTTGGATCTTGGGCCAGTAGACATACCTCTGTAGTTGGAAATTGTCTTCCCAACACTAAAATTTCCTACAACCTTGGAGGTGTGAGCCTTTATGATAAGCTACAGTCGTTCACATTTAGGGACATAGAGCTTGTCGGTCTTGTAGATGAACCCATTTTGGAAATGATAGTCAACCTTTTCGTCACCTTCTTCTATAAGAATTTGGTCATGTACCTACTAAAACACCTCCTTGAAGTCATGATATTCTATGCATGTCTATCTGTATGCATCATGGGTAAAAGTCTCCATGTGCATCAGAGTTCCCAAATCTATAATATCATATGTGGGTGGCCTTGAAAGCATGTTTCCAACCTATTTTTGTTTCCTTGTTTGTGTCTTGTTACTTTGGGCCTACAAATACTATAGCGACTGGTGATCTATTTGGATGATGGTATCCTTTCCCATCAGATAGTGTTTCCACTTCTTGACAACTTGAACGAGGGCATAGAGTTCCTTGTCAAAGGTAGGGTAGTTGAGAAATACCCCATGAAATATTTCAGAATGATAGCATATAATCCTTCCTCTAATAAAAAATTCTCCCAGGGCATACCCATTCGCATCTATATCCACTTCGAAATTATTTTTCAAGTTTGGTAATGCGATAATTGGTGCTTGACTGGTATTTTTTTCATCTTGTCGAAATACTTATGCAAATTCTTCTCCCAATGGAAACTATTACTACTCAATGTTATGGTGTGGAATGGTGCAACTACCACTAAAAATGAAGCTATGAACTTTCGCAAGAGTTGTGATACAAAAACAAAACCCTAACTTCAGTGACATTTGTAGGAGCTTGCCATTGCATGATGGCCTCCATCTTTGGAGGATCTATGTTGAGCTCTCCTCCATCGATTACATACCCAAAATACACCAAAGAATGTTGAAAAAAATCACATTTCTTGAGGTTATCCAACATGTGGTGCTTCTTTAGAGTCTCTAACACCTGCATGAGATGTGACATTTTCTCGTCCGAGGTAGGAATATTGTTGATATTATGGTAGCTGTGGGAGGTACCAACCTCCATGTGTAACCCTTGACTAGAGTAGAATATTCTGGATGCCAAAGAAATGCTAAACATATGTGTGAGAACCCTAGAAGACTAGTTGGCTCAATAAAGAAAATAATATTAAAGTATTACCCTAAAAAAAGAGAAGTCGACCTAGAAAGTTGACTAATATCACTATAAATAGGATCCACTTGAGCTCATTTATACACTCAATCACTCACAATTTCATACAAGACAAGTAGTGCGCAAGTGTGGAGGAGAGATGTAGCTACTGCAGTGGTGACTGGTCTTTGGTCTATGGTCTTGGGGTTATTTTTCCGGTGTGATATCTTTGAGAAAGTTGCACTCTCTTGGTTATTTGTTGGTTCTAGTGCTTCTTCTAGAATCATTCTATTTGTCAAAGGTTAAGGTTCTTGGGGGTGGCTGCATGCCTATGGTTGGGTGACAATATTGTGATATTGTCTATGGTTAAATGAGAACATTGAATATTTTAATAGGTTATGGGCCCACACTACCTTTAGGATAGTCTAACCACTAGAAGATAGATCAATAGTTCTTTGTCAAGCTCGTTGTAGCACCAATTTCAACTGCAACTAGGGTTTTTGATTTTGTAGCTGCAACAAACCCTAACCTAACTCTTTGGGCACTTTAAGTGAAACATTTGGCATAGTTCTTGGACATTCTAGTGTGCACCTAGTGCACCTCTTGGTACCTTTAATTAGAAAAAATTCAAGGTTTAATTTTTGGGTCAAATTTAAAGTTTGACTAGTCAAAGTCAAATTCAAAGGAATTCATGACTTACTCCATGAAGTCAGAGAACAAGCTAGAAGAGATTCAAATTTTAGAGCATGGAAGACAAGGATTGACCTCATCCTTGTTGAGAACAAAGTTTCAGATAACGTGAAGGGCAAGATTGCGGAACCACAATTTGAAGCAGGAAAAGAGAAGGAACCTCATAATGTTGCAGCAATGGAGAAGTTCAAGGAAAATGACATTAATTCCATGAGTATCATTGTGGACTCTGTCAAATATCACATGATACTCTACATATCAAATCTTGACTCATCCAGGAAGATGTATGATACCCTAACTAACCTTTTTGCAATAAAAAAATATTGGACAAGTGATGACCTTGAAGAATGAACTTCGTGACACAAAGATGAATAAGGATGACACTATAGGCTCATACTTTGTGAGGATTTCTCAGTTGAGATATTATCTACAGTATATTGAAGAAGTTATTCCAAAAAATTTAGATCATGGGATGAATTTGCTGCAAGCATGAACACAAGGAAGGATTTTCTTACACTTGAAGAACTTTGGACCTGTTGCGCTCAAGAAGAGACAAGGATCAACTCAAAAGGAAGAATATGCTCAAGCCTATGCAACAAAGTTAAAAAGACATGGAGGTAAGAAAATATTTGGTTCAAGAAAGAAATCAAATCATAAGAGAGATATGTCAAAGGTACAATGTTTTGGATGCCATGAATATGGCCACTACAAAAACCAGTGTCCTAAATTATCCAAGAAGAGAAAACAAAGACACCATGCATTAGCTTCTAATGATGAAGAGCCTTCAAAGAAATCCAAGCATGAAGAAACAAATTTATTCTACTACTCAGCTTTTGCGGAATTTGTTGAAGGCACCATGTGGCTAATAAATAGTGGAGCTTCTATACATATGACATGTGACCGTATAAATATCTCAAGCACAAAGGAAAAGGAAACCTCTCATAGAGTAGAACTTGGAGACAATAACTCTTATGCAGTCAAGGGATTTGGAAAAATCTTCTATCGAATTGGAATCAGGTAATAATGTTCATCTTAATAATGTTCTGTATGTACCTGGTTTGAAAAATAATTTAGTATCCATTTCTTCTTTAGAATACAAAGGAGATAGAATATCTTGTTGATGGAAACTTACTCATATGGTCTAAATATTCAAAAATAGAATATGCTAGAGTTATTGGTATTCGTGAAGGAATATTGTATAAAATTCTAGGTCAATATGCTCAAGCTCTTGTACATGATAAAATAAATCCTAGTGAGTTATGGCATATATGGTATGCTCACTTAATTATCAAGCATTTCAATCTCTAAAGAAGATGGTTGTAGGCATACCATAACTACAATCATTACACAAAGGCATTTGTAGAGGATGTGCACTTGGGAAGAATATTAAAAATCCATTTCCAAGTAGTGAGAATAGATCCAAAGAGATATTAGATATGATACACTCAGTTGTATGTGGTCCTATTCCAATGAATTCTCTAGGAGTCTCTCTTTACTATGTTACATTCATAGATGAATTCTCAAGAAAGACCTAGATGTATCTGTTAAAGACAAAATATGAAGTATTTGGCAAGTTCCAAGAATTCAAGGCTGAAGTGGAAAACTTGACAAATAAGAAGATCAAGATGCTAAGATCTAATAATGGAGGAGAATACACTTCCAAGGAGCTTGTTTCATTTTGTAAAGAAGCCAGAATTAGGAGGGAGATAATCGTCCCACATAATCCTCAACATAATGGTGTGGTAGAAAGAAAGAATCATTCCATTGAAGAATATGTTAAGGCAATGATGAATGACCATAATCTATCCATGTTTCTATGGGGATAAGAAACTATGAAAACCATATATATATATATATATATATATATATATATAAACAATAAGGACTTCTATTATATATATATATATATATTCATAATAGAAGTCCTTATTGTATATTAAAGAACATGGCTCAAGAAGAATCCTTCTCCCGAAAGAAGCCAAGTGTGGAAAACTTAAGGATATTTGGTTGTCCTATCTATATCCATGTTATCAAGGACAAAAGGAAGAAGTTGGAACCTTCAGGAAAGAAGGGAATATTCGTTGGATACAGTGAGACATCAAAAGCTTATAGAATCTATGTTCGAGGTGAACATAAGGTTGAAATCAGCAGGAACGTGACTTTTGATGAGAAGATATCATTCAGGAAATCTATGCAAGATTCCACGGACTCCAATGATGAAGAGTAACATGAATATCCCAAGGAAGAAAGTACATGTTCTCCTGAACATCCCAATGAAGAACCAAACCAACCACTTGAACCTGTAGAACCAATTGTTGAACCTAAGAACAGAAAACGACTAGCATGGCTAGAATCCACCTTACAGAAAGAAGAAATACATAAAGCTCCTAATGGAACCTTCAAGGAGAGAAAGAGGCCCAAAAGGTTCTCTAGTTACATGACACTCATGATAAGTCTTGTCAATGAAGAACCTTCCACTTTTGAAGAAGTAGTCAAGAAGAAAGAATGAAAGGAAGCTATGATAGAAGAATATCAATCCATCGTGAAAAATGATGTATGAGAAATTGTGCCTAGAACTGAAGGAAAGTATGTAGTCACTTAAAAATGGGTTTACAAGATAAAGCATGCAATAGATGGGAGTATCGATAAATACAAGGTAATATTCATGGCTAGAGGGTTCTCCCTGCAGGAGGGAGAATACTATGATGAGACGTTTGACCTAGTTTCCAGATACAACTCTATTAGAGCCATCATATCTCTTGCAACATCCATGGGTTGGAGTTTACATCATATGGATGTAAAAAAATCTTTTCTTGATGGAGTAATTGAGGAAGAAGTATACATAGAGAAACCTAAAGGTTTTGAGGTACACCTGAGAGAAAACCATGTATGAAGATTAAAGAAGGCCTTGTATGGACTCAAGCAAGCTCCAAGAGCTTGGTATGCATGAATTGACAATTACTTGATGAGACTTGGATTTTCCAAGAGCTATGCTAATCCAAACCTTTATTACAAGGTTGTGAATGATGCACATATGCTCCTACTACTATATGTTGATGATTTGTTTTTGATAGGTGTAGAGCCTCTCATTATTCACTGTAAGAGGGAGATAGCCTCTGAATTCGATATGAAGGATCTTGTTCTCATGCATTATTATTTGGGACTAGAAGTATGGAAGAAGCATGGTGAAATATTTCTAGGGCAAGGGATGTATGTTTTAAATATCCTTTAGAAGTTTGGGATGATGGATTGCAAATCTATGGAAACTCCCATGGTGACAGATATGAAGAAGTTGAGAGACTTTGATTCTGATCCAGTAGACTTGTCTTTGTACCAACAATTGATTGGCTCATTGATGTATTTGGTTAATACCCGACCAAAAATTTGATTTGTTGTGAACATGTTGAGCCAGTTCCAGGTGGAACCTAGACATGAGCATTGGATAGTTTCAAAGCACATTTTGAGATATCTTTGTGGGATGCTAAATTATGGTTTTATATATACCTCAAACAGTGATGTACAACTACATGGATTTACTAATTCAGATTGGGTAGGGAGTGTAGATGACAGAAAGAGTACTTCTGGTATATGTTTTAGTTTGGGATCTTCTATGATATCATGGGCTACCAGGAAACATAGGTCTATTTCACTCATCACTGCAGAAGAAAAGTATATTGTATCTTGTGATGCTTGTACGAAATCAATATGGATCTGTAAGATGATTTCTGGACTATTTGATTAGGTGTTGGATACCACTGTGATATATTGTGATAATCAAAGCGGTGTGAAGCTTTCTAAGAATCCTGTGTTCCATGACAGGTCGAAGCACATTGAGATCAAGTACTATTTCATCCATGACAAATTCTAGAAGGGAGAACTAATTCTCTATTACATCTCCACAAATGAGCATACAATTGATATTTTGACAAAGCCTTTGTCCAAGATATTTTTTTCATACTTGAGGGATAAGTTGGGACTTGTGGAGATAACTCCCTTGGTTGAAAGGGAGGTGGTGACTTCCTCGGTTGGGAGGGAGTGATGATATATGACATCATGGATAGTCAGTCTGCTGGTGGACATACATTCTCCAGGAAGAACAAATTGCTGATGGACTGAAATTCTCCTTGTGGAGAATGGTTCAGTTTGATAGATTGTTGATGTACGATGTATAGTTGTTATCTTGGGGCATTTCCTAGATAAGTAGAATGGTCTAGGACAAACATTCTCCTGGGTATTTTCCTAGTCAGGTAGAATGGTCTGTCTCCCTGAGTTCACAATAGTGACCAAAGTGGGGAGATTGGTATAGGACATACATTTTCCTTGAGTTCACAGATTGGCTAGAGGGGGGAAATATTTTAGGACAATTATTCTTCTAGGACGTATGTCTAGATTAGAAGAATGGTGCCTATAGCCCATGGTGTGGCTTTCAACATCTAGGAGGACAACCATTTTTCTAGGACATGTGTTTGGATTAGACGAATGGTATTGGTAGACCATGGCATGGATTTTCAACATTTGTTGGGACAATCATTCTTCCTGTGTCATAGACAATGACTAGGATAGGAAGAATGGTCCCTATATCAGTCTATTGAGTGAGTGAATTATGCAAGACACTCTGTTGAGTGCACTAAGTTTATCACATGAATTATTCAACTTCATGCCCGATTACTCAGATGGAGTATGGCCTCGAGATATGATGCAAACAACTATATATATTTTTGATTCCATGTTGCTACCGGATGCTACTGATAGTGATGATGATGCTCGTGACTTGATCTGCATGATCATGAGATAGCATGCAGGGCTATGATGATGCTACCTGTAGAAAGGTTTGCAAGACTATGTGAGATTTTCCCATATCATGTGAAATGGATGGATGTGTTTGAGACCATCACACTTAATGTCTCCCTAGCTAGGAGGGAGTGTTGATATTATGGTAGCTGCAGGAGGTATCAACCTCCATGTGTGACCCTTGAATAGAATAGAATATTTTGGAAGCTAGAGAAACCCTAAACAGATGTATGAGAACCCTAGAAGACTAGTCATCTTAATAAATGAAATAATATTAAAGTGTTACCCTCCATAAAGAGAAGTCAACCTAGAAAGTTGACAAGGAGAACTATAAATAGGAGGTGCTTGAGATCATTTGTACAATCACTCACTCACAATCTCATACAAGACAAGTAGTGCGCAATTCTGGAGGAAAGCTGAATCTATTGCATTGGTGACTGGTCTTTGGTCTATGGTCTTCAGATTATATGTTTGGTGCACTATATTTGAGAAAGGTTCACTCTCTTGGTTATCTGTTGGTTCTAGTGTTTCTTCCAGAATCATTCTATCGGTCAAAGGTTAAGGTGCTCGGAGGTGGCTGCGTGCCTTTGGTTAGGTGACAATATTGTGATATTGTCTATGGTTAAACGAGGAAATTAAATATTTTAACAACTATAAACCAGAATATCATCCAAATAGACTATAACAAATGAATCTCAGTATGGGCATATTACATCATTCATTAGTGTCATAAATGTAGCTGGTGCATTACATAAACCAAATGGCATGAACACCAATTCATACAAACCTTTGTTTTTATTGAAGGTAGTATTATAGGTGTCTTATTCCTTGATGCATACCTGGTGGTATCCGAATTTTATATCCAACTTGGTGAAATATTTTTCATGTTGCAACTGATATAACAAATCATCAATCTTGGGTAGAGGGTAGCAATTTTTTAGTGTAATCTTGTTCAATGGTTTGTAGTATATACGCATTTTCCAAGTCCCATCCTTTTCTGGTACAATTATGATAGGTGACCCACAAGGTAAGGTGCTTGGTCAAATTATACCCTGCTCCAACAACTACTACAACCGCTTCTTCACTTCATTTTTTTCTATAACATACTATCTATACATCCCAATATTTAGTAATGGGAAGTTTGGTAATAACTGCATTTCATGCTCCACTTCCCTCTTGGGTGGTATCCCTTTAGGCTCCTAAAACACTTCTCTATATACCTATATAAAGTCCTTCAACTGATGTTTATTTTATTTAGTACACCCCTCAAGGGATTCCTTTACTCTTATTGACTCATCCTCAATCTGATTTTCTCTTAAGAAAAGTAAAGCATATGTCTTACTAGAAATAATCAACTTCTTGGCTTGGTTGGCACTTACTAGTGAGATATTTGAATTTCCTTTATGTGAATTGATAATGTAGGACTTCCCATCCTTGATTAGTCAGTATTGGTTGGATCTCCTCATGAATATTTTATCCCTCATATACATGTAGGTTCTTCCAAACACTACTCCACATACGTCAAGGGGTACTACATCCAATTCCACTTCATTAATGAAATCAACACTCACAACAAATTTAATCTTGCATTGTTTCGTTACCTTAATATTTTCATCCATGTTTACACATCCCAATGGATATGGGCTAGGATGATCGTGAATTTCCAATCCAAGCTTTTAAACTAGATCCATTTCTATGAGATTAGCCTGTGAACTAGAGTTGAATAGGGCATCTATCTTGGTCTTCTTAACATGGATCTTGATGTGGAAAAGTTTGGTCATGTCCTTCTCTTCCTAGTGATGAAGGATAATCATATTCACCTTCTTTTGAAATAATGTCCATACAATATTCTCATCCACATCATATTTTCTTTCAACATGATTGCTCGAATCCATGGCTAGAAGATTCTTTTTCTTTGCATCCTTCTTGTGGTTCTTCGGGTTCAACTTTGGATGTATTTTCAAACACTTGTCCTCAATGTGCCATTCAATATTGAAATGGTTACAATGGTTTCTAGGATCCTTGTAATGATGTACAGTGGCCACCATATTCTTATCCTTTCCACCTTTCCACTTCTTCCTCCCCTCCTTGCAAGCTTCCTGGTGCTTTTTTTGTTTGGAACCACTTGGTTTCCCTTTATTATGGTCTATGTTTTCCAAATACTGTTCCTGTATGCATTCCTCATTCACCATCCTTGGATTTAAAATCATCACTTGATTTCGTAGATGGCTATGTAGACCCCCCATATAATTTAGTAGTACATATAGGTTATTGAGAGAGATACCCATCATGATGGCCATGTTATTGGGAGAGATACCCATCATGATGGCCATGTTATTGAGAGAGATACCCATCATGATGGCCATGTTTTTAAAATCGATGGTGTACTCCTATACACTCTATCCTTGCTTAATCCTAAAATAGTACCACCAGATCCATTGGTCCTCTACATACCTGATAGAGTAGAATTTGTACTTGATGAGGGTTTTGAATTCCTCCCACTTAGTTATTGGTCGATCACCCTCCATCCTGAGTGTTTCCATATGGATTTACCACTAGGTTAAAGCATGTCTTTCTAACTCCAGTCTGACAAATGATATATTTTGTTCTTCATCTATATGGTGAATGCTAAAATAAACTTCTAGTTGTTGCAACCAATGATTCAATTTAAATGTGTCGATCTCACCTTGGTAAGGATTTATGTCCATTTTTTCTTCCATATTGAATAAATATTGTGAAGATTTTATGGTACTGTAACTTAACTTCTCTTTCTTGGGTTCTTTCTGTGTCTCCTTTTCTAGGTCTTCATTATCCCCCAGTTTCTTGTCTGATCTAATCTTTGAGTTTGAGCCTCCAAATTCTGAGAATGGTATTATATTTGTTTCTAGAGCCACCAGGAGGAGGGAAATGTTGTGAAATATGTCAATGAATTTATCTTCCAACCTTTCAAATCTCTCTTTTGTTGGATCTCGAGGGTTGTTATGAACATACTTATCGACCATGGATAAGGTTCTATGACTTTCTTCTTAAACTGATTCCTGGATCCCTGAAAATTCCCACAAATACCCCAAAGAAACCTACTTTCATACCGATATGATCTGTAAACCTCCATGGATATTCCATTGGACAGTGCGTCACAATATATCTAATAAAATACTGAAATATTTACTGTGAAGGTTAATTTCCTTTAGATCTCAGATTCTTTAATTACTAGTTTTTATGCTTAAATGTATGAAATGAGAAAAATAGAGAGCATAAATAAATACTCACTCAACATCCACAAATAATCACATGATATAACCTAGGAAACCCAATACAGGAGAAAACCTAGGTAGAAGGTGAGGCACTTTGTTCTCTTTTCTTCAAATGCAACTACAAAAAAAGATGCACTCTTTGCGGAGTTTCCTTTGACACTTTGGCCTATGTGGTTGATAGAAAATCTCTCTTCCTCTTTTATGCTATCAAAATACTACTCCTAGGTGCTCTTCTCAACTATGGAACAAATGCAATGCTAAAGAATGGAACCCATTCTCCTCCTAGCGACTCAATATTTAACATCACTCGATATCCATCTAGAGGTATCATTTTGACTTCCTTAACCCTCAATTATGATAAGGTTTTGGAACTTCTAGAATATTATTGAAATTCCATAAATGGATAGCCCCATATGCACAAGTGATGGGGGATAACGTGGAATCCACTCATACCATGGTGGTCAACACAATAGGTCAACTTGTGGGAGGCATAACTTTTGCATACGAGCTTTGATTGACATGATGTTTGCACCATTGGAAAGGTCTCGGTGTGTAGTCTCGGTGTGTAGAATATCATCAAGGGGTCTCAATAAAGATGAGAAATTTGCTACCCCGCAAGTTGATTCCTCCAATTTTTTCCACTTTGAAAGAATCAAGATAGATGAAAATATTGATCCAATCCAAATCACATTCTGACCCTAGTGTCTATACCAAGAAAGTAGGTAACCATCTCATAATACATTTTCTTTATGTTGATGACTTTATTCTAACTAGTAGTGACCCCAAACTTTTAAACCATGTGAAATCCAACCTTATGAAGAAATTTGAAATGATATACATAGGTTTTTTTCAATATTTACTTGGCCTCCAAGTATTTAAAACCAAGGAATAAATTCCCCATTTATAGTCTAGGTATTCATGTGACCTTCTTTGTCTCTTTCACATGGAAGATTGTAAACTAGCCCCATCTCCCTTCCATTCTGGAGTCAAAATTGCTACCACCTATACTACACCTGAATTAGATGCCACTTTGTACTATTGGTTAGCCAATATCCTTTTATATTTATAACCATCCTAATATTTCATTTGTTATTGGTATCAAGTTTCTTGGTATATGAAAACACCCCATGAGAGCCATTAGAAAGAAGAAAAAGGATAGTTTGGGATAAATTACAGTTCCAAGGGGACTCCTTTGTTGGTGGTTTCATTGTTAGATATCTAATCATTGGTATTATGGTACATTGAAAACATTATTTTACGAGTAATATGTTGATTCATAGGTGAATAGGTAGGGTCATTCAAACCTTCTGGAAGATGAAACCAAATGTCACTTCTCTTATATTAATGTATGGCTCACTATAGTGAAAATCAATTCAATTCATGGATTTATTCATTTGCGACTTGATAATGGTATCAGAGAAATATTTTTTTTAATAAATCCATGATATTTGGAGTTTCTTCCCTTCTCCCTGTTGGAGAATTTCTATTTTCGACACACTAGTTCAGTGGGAGTTAACTGACTAGTTCTATTTTAGACTTTCTATTTTTACCATCACTATTATGCATGCAAGCATTCCTAAGGAAAACTAACTGCTTGATTGATTTTCTTAATTATGGCATTTTTTCCCCTATATATGAGTGCATTCCACTCATTCATTGTATCATATTGATCATGATCTATGTATCAATCATCATCTCATTAGAGTAGTGTGAATATATTTTCTCATTCTTCCATATTGAATCTCTCTTCCTTTCTTGAAAAGATTTGTTTGTACTTGCTTTAGCTAGATCTCTTGTGCAGGTTTCCATGAAACACTGAAACGGTATTAGAGCTATGCTTCTTGGAGTAAGCTAGACAAACAAAATAATAAGGAAAATTGGGGTTTCGATGAGATAAATCTGTGGTCGTACCTTTCAACAATTATTCCTCCCAAAATATTATGTTTTTGAGTAAACAACTTGTGATGAAAGTAAATCGACTCATTTTGGAAGCGAGTTTTCAACCGTTTGGCGAGATTATTCACTGTTTGCTTAGAAATTAAGCCGTAAGATAGCCTCCTAAAACTGATACGAATCTGTGGCCATACCTTTCAGCAGTGATTGCTCCCAAAATATTAAGTTTTTGAGGAAACGACATTACATAGAAGTAAATAGGCCCATTTTGGAAGTGGGTTTTCAACCGTTTGGCGAGATTATTCACCGTTTGCTCAGAAAGTAAGTTGCAGGATCATCTCCTGAAATTGATACGAAGTTTCACTTAAAGTGCCCTTTCTGTCATGATTTCCTAATTTTTCACTTGCAGATTGAGAGTAAATTTTTAGGGGTTATTAGAAACAGTGGGAGAGATGGATATGACAACTATTATACAATCAAACTTGGTGGTAATCCTCACACCATACAATTATTTTGATTGGAATCCCATGGAATAATTCCAACTCAGAAGGAAAGGACTGTATAATTTGGCGATGGCGATACAAACAAAACCTACATCAACGATTGAGAAGATGAGATGAGCAAACCGTAAGGATGATTCCACAAGACTACTTCTTGAGTTAATCTCCACTGATATATGGTTTTGTGTTTCCACATGGAAGACTCCAAATGAAATCTGGACCACCCTGGAAGGACTCTTTGGAAAGAAGGATGAGATGCGATGTCATATGCTTGAGGTAGAGTTGAATACCTTAGACCCTAAAAGTTTTGATAATATACAAGATTTCTTTACTAAATTCAAATCTTTGATTTTGAGCTTGGGTGAATGTGGTATTGACAATTCTACACAAGAGAAACAACTTATTCTAACAATCTTGACCAAGCTAGGATCAAAATACACTGTATATGTCTCCAATTTCCATTCTGGAAGATGTCTTTTTGGAACAAATTGGAAAATGCCTACATTGGCTCAGTTCATTGAGTCTCTTACACAAGAGCAGAAAAAACTCATACAGATGGGACTCATGAAATATCCCAAAGCACATGCACTCACCATGCATTCTGGAAAAGGGTCATACAATTAGAAATCGAAGCAGAAACGAAAGGAGTTATTACATCCAGAGTCAAAGAAGGAGGGATATTCCAAACCCTTCAAGGATTCTTCAAGTTCCAAAGATTCTTCAAATTCCAAAGGGAAGAATAAGAAGGGAAATTAGTGCACATATTGCAATAAATCGAATCATGAAGAAACAAATCGATCTTATGGAATAGACACTTCAACATAACAACCTTGGAAAATTTATTCTAAAGGGAGTCAAGAAGTAGAAGGAAGAAGATCCTTCTCCTAAGAAAGGTAACCATCATGCTCTAGTTGCAATTAATTCCTCATCTAATTCATGGATTATAGATTCTGGTGCATCCCATCATATGACAATGAAAGATGAAGTTTTCTCTTCTTTGAGTCCATGCTCAAGACCCCCTATTCTCATGGGGCATGATACTCCAGTAGTAGTAGTAGGAGAAGGGAGAGTGGAACTCCATAATGGAAGTTTTGAGAATGTTCTACATGTTCCAAAGCTTTCTATGAATCTTCTCTCAGTTTATCAGATCGCTTAGAAAGGTAAAAATGTTGAATTTACATCAGATTCAGTTTCAGTAATTGACATGCATGACAATTCCATCATTGCAATTGGTGAGGTGGATCACAAGTCAAGGTTGTATAAATTCACTAAGTTTTCTGACGATGAATCCTTTATTCTACTTACACATAAAGAGAGTACTTTGCATGTATGTCCAGTGCAACATGCATATACTCTTTTTCTTCCATCAGTTTCATACATCAAAGATGATTCCTTACACTCAAATTTTATACATGGAAATAAGCAGGTAGTACATCCAGATAAGAAGCCAGTGCCGAAGCTTCAACATATGCTCAAGAAGGCACAAACCACACTTCAGGCAACAAACAACCTTGCAAGGAATCCATTGGATTCGAGGAGGACTCGATCTTAGCATGGGGAGACTTCTCATGTATTTTTAGCTTCAGAACCTGCGATGCCCATGCATTTCTATATGGTTCAATATACTGATCTACATAAATATAATAGGGTTGTGGGAAATCCATTATGGCAAGCATCCATGCATAGGGAGTATGACTCACTCCTACATAACCAAACTTGGAATCTGGTTCCACCTCAACCAGAAAGGAAATTTCCAGGTGCAGATGGGTCCACAGGATCAAGAGGTACAAGGCTAGACATGTTTCCAAAGGACTTCATCAGATCCATAAAGATTTCTACATCTTCGCGAAGACTTCCAGTGAGCAGAAGTTTCAGACTTTGCGGGATCGTCTTGCAGTGAAGAACACAATTGCCTAAAAACTGGCATTTTCTTATTTTGATACATTATCTTTTCAGGAGGGGTTTTGTTCCCACGTGGTTTTCCCTCTTTCCTCATTTTTTTTCAGTGTTCATTAGTTGCATTGTACATGAGTACCTAAAATGGCCTAGTAGCCAAACTCATTTTTTACTCCATAGTGATGTTCAGGGGGGTGTTGGAGAAATTTCTATTTTCGACACAGTAGTTCAGTGGGAGTTAATTGACTAGTTCTATTTTAGACTTTCTATTTTTACCATCACTATTATGCATGCATGCATTCCTAAGGAAAGCTAATTGCTTGATTTCTTTTCTTAATTATGGAATGTTTTTCCCTATATATGAGTGTATTCCACTCATTCATTGTATCATATTGATCATGATCTATGTATCAATCATCAACTCATTGGAGTAGTGTGAATATATTTTCTCATTCTTCCATATTGAATGTCTCTTCCTTTCTTGATAAGCTTTGTTTGTACTTTCTTTAGCTAGATCTCCTGTGTAGGTTACCATGAAACACTGACACTCCCCCATTGATTCCTTCCATAGTTTCCTCTTTGATTTCTTCTTCCTCTATTGTTGGCACTATTGAGAAGCACTACACTCTAGTTATAAACCCTTCTCAGCTGCTAAGTTCCCTTCGACATCTCATATATCGCATGAGCTCACCATTTGTTCCAAGAAAATTGTGTTGGAGGAACATTCCATATCCTTTTGGTCAAAGTTCAACTTTTGGAACTCAATCAACAAATCCAACATTTTTTGGGCTAGGATTTGGACAAACTTCCTTTGGTGGGAAACTTGGATCTAGTAGGAGACAACATGGAAAGAATTATTTCATAGGTAGAGGGGGTGAGAGATCTTATCTTCATTGTGTCCATTGTGGAAAGTCTTGAAATTTCTCCTATTGAAAACTTGACCGTTAATTCCAAATAAATCACTTATTAAATTAAAGCAAAACTGAGTAATCAACTATTCATGCATTCAACGCATAAATAAGGAAACCAAATAAAACAAAAATAAACACCACTATTTGTGGGAAGATACCCCTAGAAAAACCCTAGAGGGAAAACCAACATAATGAGAATGATTTTGTTATGATAAAATTAGGGCCCCTGTGATATGGATAATGGCCCACTGAGATAAATACAACTGCAGAAAAACCTGGCAAAGTCTGACCTATTGTACAAACCATAACTATACAATTTTCGAAATACTGTATGGAAAACTCCATATGACATGACACTCTCTTGTGGCTTACTCTGACTGAAACCCACCTGCGCTTCCTTTGTTCTCTCTTGTCCTTGACCTAATCTCTAGATGAAATTCCTTCCCCACCTATCCAAGATCTTGAACTATAGTCCTTCATGATCCAACTCTCTTGAAATCAAATTCTCAACTCTTAATAATCTCAAGTATAAAGTTCCAAGTCTAAGAAAACTTCCTTCTTTGCTTCTACACTCTTGAATGAATCAACACTAGAAAAAATCCTTCTTTTCTATCTCTATGTGAGTGTGTATTCTCCTTCACTCTAGCCTTGCTTTTATAATCATGAGTTATAATATATTTCCAATCTCATTTGATATTTATATTACATGTGAAGATTGCATGCTAAGATTACATGCTAAGTACTTTTACCACTCTCCTTAAATAAATCAATTAACTAATTACATAATTAATTAATAAAAACAATTTACTTTAATAATACCTTTAATTAAAGTAAATCCAAGAGTATAAGGATTTGGCTGATTTCCACATGTTTAGACACATAGACTTGTGCGAAAATACCTTTCTAATGCTACCACTAACATCAACACTCCCTCTTAGCAAGGAAGGTATTTCCCGAAGAGCCACCTGGAACTGGTTCTTCCTTCAATCCTGGAAAAATGTGACACACATCATCCTGCATACTGGCATCCTTCCAACCCTACTAGTCAGTTACTCCCTGAACAGTGGAAGTTTTGGAATCGACGATGCTACATATCAATGCCACAAAGTTTGAAAACTTCGTCGAAGGTCTGCTCTCCCTCAATGTGCTCCTAGAAGATTCCTGCTCCTGAGCATCCATCAATGTCATCTCGTATCAAATCTGTCTCTTGACATAACTAGAAGGGGATAACTCCCTCTTCCCATTTGAAGTTTCACTCCCCATAATGGAAGTCCATGAAATATACCCATCCTTAAGCGGCTCACACTTTAGAGCCTCCTTCTCCTAATCCTTTGTCACTGACATCAATTCATGATCCAAGATCCCCATGTATCCTCTTACATGCTATCCTTACAACCTGTATAACCTGTCCTCTCTGATACCAATGTTGAATGTTGTGTTGAGGAAATCTCCCTATGAACATATGAGTACTTTCCCTCTTGAAAAGTAACTGCAACCCCTTTCCTCCAAAACTAAAACTGAGAGAAAGTTTTTATTTAGTTCTGGTACATAGAACACATATGCCACCTCCAAAAATCCTCTTGATTCCAGTTGGAACCTCACTATCCCAAAAAAATATACACCACACTTTGCAAGAGAACCAAGCTCCACATGTAGATCTGAGTCTATCTCTGACCAAATCATGTGTCCAAGTACCAAGCACTCCTTGAGTTGGTGCTGGTAGAGATGCATATGAACATTGAGAATTCCTTCTCAAACTTTGTTGCAAAATAATCTAGTTATGTATCTATTGAGGCCGTTGTCCACGTCTTCCCTTTCCCCTTCTTCTTCGGACACTTTGATGCATAGTCCTTAAAATTGTGGCACGTGAAACACTTGATTTTACTCAAGTCCTTCTTTTCTGGATCTAAGGTTGACTTCTTACTATTACTCTTGGAACCCTTTCCTTTTCCCTTTGTTTTCTTACTAACAAGGGCCAGGTTCTCCTCTTCTTCATATTCCTTATTTCTTGCCTTATAATCCTCCCCTCTTGAGTCTCTTCCTGGATGCAATCATCCCAAAGTATTTTCCAATCTGGGATATTTTCTCGAGCGATGACTCCCTTGATGAATGGTTCCCATGACTTGGGAAGAACATTCAATGCCACATTCACGAGCTTTGCATCCTATGTTTTATCCCTTATGGATGCAATATGATCACATACCCTTGTGATCCTCATAAGATAGATGGTAACATTATCAGATCTAGATATATGTATTGATATGAGTTTGTTCCTTAAGATCATCTTCCTATTCATGTTCTTGCTTTGGAATAAACTTACCAAGGAATCAAACATCTTTTTGGTTGTCTTCTTCTCATTTAGGTGAGGTATTATATGATCCTTCATGGATTCCATGAGGACCCTCTCTTCTTTTATCTCCTTCTTGTTGTGATCATCTAAAGTTGTCAGATTTGTCGGTGGAGTAACTACTTTATTCACTAACTCCAAAAGTTCATACTCCTTCAATGCTAAATTTGCCCTAGATTTCCAAGATAGTAAGTTGGATGCTCCATCCAATCTGTCTTAAACTCTCAATGGTGTTGTTTCCATCCGTAAGACCTGATAAAATACCCTGTAAATAAATTGCTACTGAAAACTGCCCCTGTATAGACTTGTACAAACTTGTATGTGACTATCACCATTGTAACCCGCGTATGTACACAACTTTCACCACTGCAACCTGTGTATGCACGTGATTGTCTCATCCGAGACCCACATATACATGACTGTGCTGAAGGACTCTCGCGTATGTACGTGACTATGCTTTTTGTGATCTGTGCACACCCCTATACCCTTGAATATGTTTTTTACTTTTGTACGGTTGTTTTCCAGAAATATGTCCTTCGATTTCTACTTGTTGGTTATGTATCACTATGGATCTGAGATTTGGATTCCCTTCAAAGAACCTGCTATGATAGCATGTTGATTTTCCTGGATTCAACCCCCAGTATGATCTAAAACCATGTTGAAATTTCTCCTACTCAAAACGCGACTATTAATTCCAAATAAATCACTTATTGAATTAAAGAACAACTTAGTAATCAACTAGACATGTAACAGAAGAATAAACAAGGAAACCAAATTAGGCACACATAAACACCAATATTTTTGGGTAGATACCCTTGGAAAAACACCCGAGGGAAAACCAATGCTAAGACTGATTTTATTGTGCTAACATTAGGGCTCCCATATGATCCAGAAATCCTTAGACACCACTTATTCTTTTACAATATATACATGCAACATCTAACTTGATTCAAAATAATTTCCTGATCGTATTATGGTGATTTGCAGAAAAGGATGATGTGCTCTTTATCCAAAAACTTATAAAATAATGATTATTTTGCAGAATGATGAGATGACACAACAAAAAATAAAAGAACTCTCTCTCTCTCTCTCTCTCTCTCTCTCTCTCTCTCTCTCTCTCTCTCTCTCTCTCTCTCTCTCTATATATATATATATATATATATATATGAAGTGATGACATATATCACTTCATCTTCAAAGTCCCTTTAGATAACATGATTTTTCTCCATCATCTCAAAACACCAATTACATTACAACATGGGCTGCAAAAATCCATTTTAATGGACTCTCTTTAATTCCACTACTCAAAACAAGAAAACAATAAAACAAGTTCACCATTAGAATCCTTGTGAAATTATGATAAGTTTGACTATAAGTTGACCAAATTCCAAACTGGCTCAATTTCACCCTCTTCAACACGTAAAACAATGCGCTAAAAGCTCATTAATGGCAATCTGAATTACAAATTTTACAAATTACCTCAAATTAAAAAACAAACTTCAAATTCATGATCCTCATGGAAAAATGAATCCAACGAGTATAAAATTGACTATATTAAGACAAAAGACATCATGGAACACATTTCTATGCAACACTGAACTAGGATTTTCCTACAAGTACTTCGATACATTTGTACCTCAAGATCCATACCACCTCCCCGAGATCTATTCCTACATTGGAATATGTTTACATTGGGATTTATGCACATAGGGATCCTTGTCAGACATTGATATGTGTGCCCAATATATAGGGCGTGGGTTAGAACCTCCCACCTGAACTTACGACAACTTAAATATAAAATTAGAGGAATCCTGTAACAAATGGAAATTGTTGGCATATTGGTCAAATTGTTGGATAAATTGGAGGAGGTTGTGGGTTCCATTCCCCGTGATCCTTTCCTTTGTTGGCATATTCGTTGGTTTGTTATATGCAGTGATATATATAGTTTTGATACCCCATGAACATTAGTATATGTTAAAATATTTTGTTAGGTCCCTCATGGGATTATGGTATTGGTTACATGTAATAGTTTAATAACCGGGGGTTGGGGGCTTAGTCCTTGTCCCCTTTTCACCCCAATAGTTCCACAATGCAACCTTAAATAATTATTGTGCCCATTAAGGTTACGAAACATATGTATGGTGCATTGGTAGTGGAGGATTTGACGAGGTCTATGGAGGTTGAGGGTTCTACCCCCATTGAATCCACAAATTATACATGACTCTAACCATTAATGGCCAATGGGAGTTTTCCACATGGTGGATTCTCATTGTCTATCCCTTGTCGTGTGTCGACGAATAATTGGACTATATGATTTGATTAGTCAGTTTCCAACTAAACATGCCACATCACCTGTATAATCATACGATCATGTGCCACATTACATGTATGATCATACGATCCTATGCCATGTATCACCCTTGCAGTGGTGACACATGTCACCTTTGACTTTTTCCATTTGACTTGAATTTTGATTGCTCATAACTTTTTCATACAAACTTTGTTTGACTTGTTGTTTGCATCGTTTGAAAGATAACAATGAGCTCTACACAATGAGGTCCTTTTATCGGTCATTTGAGATGATCAAATTTTAATATTTATGTATCCCCTGGGACCTCTATCAACATTCTAGATCCTCCTGGATATATGTGAGTGTTCCTTAGATACTCCTGGATCACACCTTCCCATTGAATAGCTTTTGGACCTCCAAAATTATAGGTATTCAACAACTTAGTGATGATAACTCACTCTTCGATCTTACTAAAACGTTTGGAATTTATTCTTCATATTGGATCTTTGATCCTAGGTATTATATCAATGTACTTCTATCTGCTACTCTAAAACATGGTTATGAATATGGCCTCTGGCACTGTCGCTAATAGATCTGATTCTGGCTCATAGATTCCCTAACAACAAAAAGTCTTTTTCACTGAATCTCTGCAATACATGTATCATTTATCCAACATCCATTCCCATCCATCTCGGCCAATATGAAACCAAGTCGAATGTTGAAATATGCCTTGCCATTTTGGACTCACTATTACCGCATTGTTGATATATCTATAGGATCCTTGAATGAATTTCCTATTCATTACTCTCCTTCCTCTGAAACCACTTGATCTATATTGTTACCATATGTACCTGTATTTCTTATGTTTAAGATATACATCCACACAAACATGACACTGTAATGTAAAATATGTTTATATCATGCATCTTTATATGCCTCTTAAAAAATGATTATTTCTCCTTTACCATCTCTAGAAATTTTTTCATTACTTTGATTCCCTTTCAACTTCTGATCTACATGTTCCAACTGCCTACATCCTTCCATTCCTTCTCCTTTGGTTCTTCAGAATCAAGAATTTTGAATTAGACAATTCACTCCATATGTATACCTTTAGTTGTTTAAAAAACATTACAATTGTCCATATGTTGTCTAAATGCTTAGAAAATTAACGATATTCCTCTCACTCTAAAACAAAGTGGCTATATATAAATCCTTTTTGCAAGATTCCTCTCACTTATAAAAATATGTAAGGTGGATATATAGAAATCCCTTTAATGAGATTCCTCTCACTCTTTACATCATATAAGGTGGAAATATAGAAACTCTTTTACACAACTACTCTTGCTCCTATCAACATATAAGGTGGAAATATAGAAATTTTACAGAGTCCCTCTCACTATTATCATTTACAATGAGTGGATTTCAAGCCTTCTAATAGAATTTAGGAGATATACACATATGCATATTATATTTACAAATATACATATTTACAATGAAATATTTAGACGGTTTTTTTATGGACTCATTCTGCCCATTATACTGGGAGGAATCTCACAGCTTCCCACCTCTGACAATGCCTTTGATGTTGATGTTGAATTTGGCATTGAATCTAATGCAGAATCTGAATCTGAATCTAAGAAACCATTAGACCAAACTATAGGCCTTCCCAATAACCTATATAACCTCTTATTGTGAAAAAAAAGCACCATTGTTGTGTTTGGAGTAGCTTCCCTTAAATACAAAAGTACCTGGTGTTATGGTGGGAAATCCCCCTTGGGAGGATAGCCCGACAGTTTGTTGATGCAAGCCACTGAGTGAAGGGGACAAAGAAGGTATATGACCTCCCCCATAAGGGAAAGCATTAAAAGGAGAAGGAGTGCCCCCCATGTGTCCTTGCAAAGGAGCGTTAGAGCTCCCTGCCCCTTGACCTAAAGTTTGTAAAGTGGAGTAGGAAAGTACAGGACTTGTACCTGAACTAGGCATCCCGTCTGAGAATGGAGAGCCTGTCGCACTTGGTGTGAAAGGGGTTGTGGCCGTTGCCAAATATGGGATTAGACCACTGTGCGATGTAGTGGCGGTCGAGACCATCGTGGATCGGACTGGTGATGGTGGGTTAGGAGGTGGAAACTCTCCTGTGGTGACAACCGTAGTGGGAATTGAAGAATTCCCATAGGGAGTAACAACATTTGTTTCCATTGCAGTGTGCGACACTGTATGACACTCGTAAGGATGAATCGATACGATGGTGGGTGCCGAAAGATCAGTGGTGGAGGTTTCAACCAGACCAAAATCTTGCACTCCAAGGTCTAAAACGATTGATTCCTATGGATGTTGGTTGAGCACAATTTCTTGTGACTTGGTCACTTCAAAAGACCCTTGTTGGTCTATCTTTCGCCTTAGTGGTGGCGGGGGTGGCTCTAGTGCAACCGACGACAGGCCAAGAAGCCTTCGTGACCGGTGGAGTTCATGATCCTCCACTGTGTGAGAAGATCAAAGACGCACTAGGGTAGTATAACCCTTAAAAAAAAAACATGCACTAAAAAAAAATCCCTAGAAGATAAGATAGGCAAACACTAAATTAATTAGAAGAACAGTTACAACAACCAACACTAGAGCAACTTACCGGTGCAAGTGAAACTAAAAAATGGAAACACCCTCCAGGTATACTCTGCAAAGCATGGCCTGATGTCTATCCTAGGTACCGTGGTATACCCCCACAGTCACATGTGTATGTCCCTAAAAAAGATAGGCAACTAGGTTGCCAGTGCGCGAACAGTCACCAGGCGGGTAAAGTCAAAAGTCGGGTAGACCACAATGAGCAGGGTATCGAGCCTGAAACCTGTCAAGGGTATCGAAATCAAGTGGTACGGAAGAAAAATGAGTACATCGAATGGATTTGAGACCCACGAAGCCCCGTGACAAATGCAATCGACATAATCCAAAAACAAGCCCTCTATATGTGTTCTCCACTATGATTGGTCCAGCTTTGGAGGGGTTATCTCCGCTACCTTTCCGCACCTGACCTCGTGTTTATCCCCTGTGTTAGAGGGGTGTACTAGATAAATTTCATGATAATATACTTAGACACTCCCTAACTCAAACTCCAATGTTTGATTTGAATGGCCTTGAAGAGTTTCCTCTCCAACCTAATCCAAGGCCCTAATCTCGAACTAGTTGGTTAACCCTACAAACATAAAAGTCTAATAAATTTTAGATTTAGCATTAATTTTATGTCTTATATTATGTCAAGGGGTATGAAAGTAAAACTGATGATGTTTTGAAAGACGAAAGTAAAAAAACGAATAGAAAGCTGGAAACAAAAAATTCACTTAACGTAAATTTTCAACAACTTTAAAAACAAAAAAAATATTTTTATTTTTCTAAGATCTTTTCAATCAACAAATTTAAAGAAG
>ML787687.1:50733-61789 GCA_009831015.1 Picea engelmannii | reverse complement strand
ACTTCTCTTTTATGATTGAGATATTATTTTTTATCAATAACATGATCTTCACTGGGATTTCTTAGGAAGAAGTAGTGTCAAACAATTGTTTTTCCCTAAGAAATATCTATCAAGAAGAATGTTAAAGAGACAAATATGGAAACATTGTAGGTTTTTAGGAAATCTCAACATTCATTAAAATCATGGAATTAAACAAATTACCATGGATTATAAAAGCAGAGAAAATACTCAATGTGAAAAAAAAGGTTTTGTGGGAGGCCCGACTACAAATCTTTAATAAAAATTATGCAAGTTTTGAATATTCAAACTTCTATGTTTCAGACTATGTGTTCCTTTTCTTGATTTTATTTTCATGCTTATAAATTCTTCTTGAATGTGTCTATTTCCATTACTGTGATGATTTAGTACAACAACTACCATCATTAATTGCAAAAGTTATTTCTAAAAGTTATCGAGTTCTTCAAGTATACTATGAGTATTAAGAAGACTCGTTCTTAAATTTCATTATTCCTTTTTAAATAGAAATGAAGTATTATTTTCTATTTAAATTTTTTCTCGGTTTAGACACGTATTCATTCATCATTTCTTCTATTTGAAATTCAAGTAATATTTATCGAAGACACATTACTTCGTTGTACATTTTTGTTTTCCTTTAAATTCCTTCTTTCATTATCTTAAAAATTTTAATTGTCTAAAACATAGAAATTTTTTCCTTCCAATCTTAATCTTTAAAAAATTAAAGACTAATGATATAGGCCCAACAAACCAACAAAATACTATATTTTAGGATAGATCAACTTAAACAAACAAATCAATGTTATGGATTTCTTGGCATAGTTTCCTAGCTAGAAAAATCTCAAGGGTTTTGACATTCTTTTGGCTCCATTGCCAGGGATCGAATTAAAGAAATATTATTTTCCCTAGGTAGAATGGCAAAGAAAACCTACTCCTTGCTGGTGAACAAGAGTTAGGACTTTTGAAATATTTCACCCGACGACTCCACATTTTTAATCTTGTCACCAAGAAAGAAGAACACTAGGGCTAACCCAAACCCCAAAAAGAATACCTGAGTAGAAAATCCTGAAAGTTTATTGTCCAAGAAGAATCCTAGGAAAAGAACCATAACTTCTTCTTCTATACCCTCTGTTGTTAAACCTTCTTCTTCTACAGAGCCTAAATCCAAAGGAAAATATCCTATTCTTTTAAAATATTCTTCAAAAGATTTTTCTATAAGCCCTCCTAAACCCTCTCTTCCATATTTTGCCAAATAATCTATTCTCACCTATCCGAAATAAACTTTAACTATTTCTACAAGTCACTCTATTGAATTCTTTCCCAAACAACACATTGAAATTTCCCTCAAAGATTTTACTGTGATTTCTCAAGTATACTCTGCTGAGAATTCACCCATTATTTCTCCAAAAGAACTTCTTGAAACTTTTCCTCATACATTTCCTAAATTTTATTCCATACCCCCTAAGGGGGAAGATCTAGAAATTCCTCAAAATTCTCTTTTGAGTCATTCTTTAAAAGAATAAGAATTTAAAGTATTCTTTAATCCACTCACTCCTGAAAAATTCACAGTTGTTAATTAATCATTTAGTTATGACAGGGAAAATACCACAAAAACAACCACCCCCACCAAGAGTTTTCAATAAAGCTACTGCTAGATATGTCCCTTTGAATCTCCTTAGTAATCTCCATAATTTCACTGACAATTATTTGAAACTATTACCGATATGTAATGGGGAGGATGAGATCACAACCCTTGAAGAATTAACAACATTTGACTATTTTTCAAATAACCAAGGTCTTGAACATGAAGATGTATACATGAGGATATTTGTTCAAATAGTTGAGGGTGAGGTGAGAACTTGGTTCAAGGGATTGCCTCCTAATTCTATTAATTCTTGGAATGCTTTATAATATTCTTTCCTTAGACAATGGGGTGAAAAGAAGGATCATCTCTATTTTTTGACTGAGTTTGGGAGCTTAAAAAAGAAACATAATGAATCTGTTCCAGATTTCATCAAGATATTTAATAAATTATATAATAAAATCCCCGCAGATGTCAAACCGTTGCAACTAGCAACAAAATTTATTTTTGTTGGTTCGTTTGACCCAGAATTCTCCTTATTACTTAGAGAGATAAGATCCACTACCTTAATTGGTATGAAAGATGATTTTGTAGAGATAATATCCAATATGATCGCAACAAGAAAGGATAGAGTTGAAAATGAATCAGGAGATCGTGAGAGAAAGAAACAAAAGGAACAAGTAGGAACCTCTGGGATAAACAAAAATGAAGAAGACAAAATTGAGGAAATGTCTAGGATTATTAAAGATCTATCAAATAAATTGGCTAGGATGGAGATTAAGAGAAAAAGACTTGAAAATAAAAACCAAAATCAATTTAGAAGGCCTTTTAATACTCCTCAGGTTTTATAGAGAGAAAGGAGAAATGAAGATCAACCAATACAAGCACCTATAAAGAATGAAAATATGGTTAAAAGCTTTTGGGGAAGATGAAATTGAAGAGATTGATGAAGTAAATATGATGGAAGGTGACACTTATGATATGTGTGTGACCCAATATGAATATTAGAAATCACTAAGATTTAACTCATATTTTAATGAAGATGATAACAATAGCCCAAATGATTCATTATCATCTCAATATATAGTTTTTTCAGATGCTTTACAGGCTAAGTTACACAAAAAATATGACCTTATACCAAGAATGAATGTAAATACAAATAAAGTTAATAATCAAGGTCAACAAGATAAACTTCAAAATAAAGATAAAGGGAAAGAGATCACAACTACAAAACAAAAATATGATCAACAATATGCAAAGAAAACAGATGAAAAACATAAAGAAACAAAGAAAATAAGCAATTCTTTTAATTCAGAAAATGAATTAAATAAGATCAGAAATCCTATCCCTTTATTAGAACTTGTAAAAAATCCTCTCTATAGAAAACAAGTAATGAAAATGATTAACTATTCTATTGCAACAACCCAACCAGATACATTAATTTTTCAAGATGAAATACTTATTGTTATGTTTGGTCCACATATTGAGGAAAGGGGTGAAGAAATAGCCCCATTTTATATATGTTTAACAATTCATGAACATATTTTACACAATTGCATGCTAGACTCTAGGGCTTCTCACAATTTAATGTCAAAAATAGTTATGGAGAAGCTAGGTTTACAAATCACAGTACTATATCATGTCTTGTGTTCCTTTAATGCAAGAAAAGTTAGATGTTTATGGATGATAATATATATGGTAGTTCACTTAGCCCAAATACCTGTAAAATGTGTTTTGATGGATACAATTGTGGCATTTGTTCCTTTCAACTATGGAATTCTTATGTCTAGATATTGGGCAAATAAACTAGGAGGTTCATTGCAAATGGACATGACTTATGCTATAATTCTAGTTTTTGGTGGGGAAACTAGGAGACTTTGTAGGGAAACCAAATTGGCCTACAAGTTAGCGATCCTAATCACCCTAATAATTATCTTGTTTATTCAAAAGACCAAGACTTGGGATATTTTATTCTATCTGTAAATAATGAACCAAAAGTATGTACATAAATTGTAAATACTCTTCTTATTAAAAATAAAGAACTTGAATATGGAATGTAGAAAATGTACTTTGATGGAGCTTCCTCCTAGGAAGGTGATGGAGCAGGTATACTTCTAATTTATCCTTTTGGAAAAGAAATTCCACTTTCTTTTAGAATTCAATTTGAAACATATTCCACCAATGATGTTTGTGAATATAAATCTTTAGTATTAGGTTTAGAAGCTGCTAGGAAAATGAAAATAAAAAATCTTATTGTCTATGGGGATGCATAATTAATTGTGAAACAAATAAGGAAAATTTATCAAGCCAAGCATCCTAGGCTGATATCTTATAGGAATTATGCTTGGGACTTGATTGAGAAATTATTTTTGACATTCAATATTAATGAAATACCAAGACTTGAAAATCAACAAGCTAATTCTTTAGTAGTAGAAACAAGTACTTTTAGACCTCTTGAGGTTTCTAATCTTAAATATGAAGTGGAAATGAAGTATAGACCTTCAATTCATCACAATGTTAAAAATTGGCAGGTATTTGAAGATGATCAACATATTAAGAAATTCTTGGAAATGGTTGATGAATTCTCTACAACTCATATTGACCAAGAGGATGATAAATATAATGAACAATATTAATCAAGATAATCATCCAAACTCTAAATTGCAATATATGATTGCTAACCATAAAATGATGATTTAAGAAAAAAACAAATTCTGAAAGGATTGGTACCTCTGGAGAATTTTTTTGATAAAGATGACATTGTTGTGAAATATGTTGTGAATCCTCAAAGTGAAGAAGTGGAAGATTGTAATATTGGCACGAAAAGTGAACCAAAGAACATCACGTTATCAAATCTTATGCATGCTGATCAAAGGGTCATGTATGTTGATTTATTCAAAGAATTTATTGAAGTGTTTTCTTGGTCTCAAGAAAAACTGAAAACCTATGATACCAATGTAATTCAACACCAAATTCCATTGAAGGTAGGATATAAACCATTTAGACATAAATTAATATAGGTAAATCCTATCCCCTTTCCAGTTATCGAAAATGAACTTAAAAAAATATTAAATGCAAATATTATAGTTCCTTTAAGATATTCTTCTTTGGTTGCAAACTTAGTTCTTGTTAGAAAAAATAAGTGTGAAATAAGGCTCAGTGTCGATTTTAGAAATCTCAACAAATCTTCATTAAAGGATAATTATCGATTAGCTAAAATGGATCATGATTTGCATAAAGTAGTGGGTGCTAATATAATCTCAATGTTTGATGGGTTTTCAGGTTATAATCATATTGTTGTACATGAGAAGAAAGACAGAGAGATGAGTTCATTTACCACACCATGGGGAACTGTYATGTATGAAAAAATTACATTTGGGATAATAAATGTAAGAGCAACATTTCAGAGGGAAATKGACATATCATTTGTGGGAGAAAATGACAATTTTGTTGTGATTTATTTAGACAATATTACTATTTTTTTTTAATCAGATAAATATCATTTAAAACATCTTAGACAAAMTTTTATTAAATGTAAAAAATATGGTTTATCATTGAATCCTAAAAAATCTCATTTTGTTATGCAGGAAGGAAATTTACTTGGTCACATTATCTCAAAGGATGAAGTCAAGATTGATCCTCATCGTGTTGAAGCAATACAAGTTATTAACCTACCAATACATAATAAGGAGATTCAGTCCTTTCTTGGAAAAATTGACATTTTGAGAAGATTTGTTCCTAATTTTGTTGAGGTGGTGAAGGATTTGACTGACATGGTTAAGAAGGATAATGAGGATAACTAGTCCCCAGAAGCTAGATACTCATTTGATCAAATCAAGAAAGCTTTGGGATAAACACCAATTCTATCAAGTCTATATTGTTCTGGGTTTCTTGTCTTCTACTTTGCATCTGATAACATTATTGTTGTTTTCCTCTTACAAAGGAATGAGGAAAAAAAAGAACAACCAATTTCATTTTTTAGAAACAGTTTAAGAGATTCTGAACTAAAGTATAACATAATGGAAAAAAAAGATTATGATTTGGTGAAAGCTATGAAATATTTTAGAGTTTATGTTCTTCATTCTAAAATAATTTCATATGTACCTAGCAACACAATGAAAGATATCCTAAATTAGTCTGATACTGATGGAAAAAGAGGAAAATGAATAGCTAAGATTCAAGAGTATGACCTCGAAATAAAATCAATGAAATTGATTAAAGACCAAGGATTAGAAAAACTATTAGCTGAATCAAATTGTAGAGTCCATGGGATTAATCAGATTGCAGATATACCAAAACATCTTTCAACTGAATATGAGGAGACACATTTACACCAACCCTTGGTAAAAATTGATGATAAGTTCTCTTTATCTCCTTAGTACAAAAATATTGTGTTTTATTTGAAAAATCTTAATTGTCCATCTGATTTCAGTCAAGCAAAAGCTAGATCTCTTAAAATTCAATCAATCAAGTATTGTATAACAAATGAAAAAATATATTGGAAAGATCCTTTGGGAGTGTTACTAAACTATATTTTTGAAGATGATACTGCATGAAACATTGATGAGTTTCACAAAGGCATATGTGGAGGAAACCATTCTTGGAGAGATACAACATATAAAATACTGAGAGTTTTCTATTACTAGCCAATATTATATTTTGAAGTAAGTGAAAAAGTCATATCCTGCAAAGAATGTCATAGTTCTGGAAGAAAACAAAGGCTTCCTTCTTTGCCTTTGGTTCCAATAAAATTTGAAGCTCCTTTCCAACAATGGGGTTTAGATTTCATATGTGAGATTCATCTTACTTCTGGTGCACAACACATGTGGATCTTAACTGCAACATATTATTTTTCCAAATGGGTGGAAGCAATTCCAACCAAATTCGATACTGATGCAGTTGTGATCAAATGTCTCGAGGAGAATATTCTTGCCAGGTTTGGATGTCCTAGGACAATTATAACTGACAATTACCAAGCTTTTAAATCTCTTTCAATCATATATTTTTGTTAGAAATACAATATTATCCTTGGTCATTCCAATACCTATTATACTCATGGTAATGGATTTGTTGAATCATCAAATAAAAGTAGAATGAGCGTCATTAAGAAACTGTTAAAAAATTAAAAAAAGGCTTGGCACTCTCATTTGAAATTTGCACTCTGGGATAATAGAATCAATACTAAAAGGTCCACATGTAGGTCTCCTTTTCAATTAATTTATGGTATTGATGTGGTACTTCCTATTAATATTTCCTTGCATGTGATAAAATTGTTGCAGGATAGTGAAGAAGAACCCAATGAATTCACTAAAAGAATGAATAAATTAATTGAAGTGCAACAAACCAGAGAGAAAGTTAATGACAAGTTCTAGGAATATCAAGACAAGATGAAGGCCATTTTTGACAAGAAAACAAAACAGAGAAATTTCATCCCTGGTGACTTAGTGCTAAGATGTGATAGCAGAAGAGAGGACCCTGTAAAACATGGAAAGTTCGATCATTTGTGGCTAGGACCCTATGATATTGTTGCAGTTGAGGGAAATAATCCATTCTCCCTTCAAAATCTAGATGAAAATTTGTTGGAATTATCTGTGAATGGGCAGTTCCTGAAACACTACATTCAATTTTAAAAACCATTTTTTTATTCATTATATATAATTAGTTTTCTTGCCTTTTATTTTATTTTATAGAGATGACTAAAACAAATAAAAACAAAAATGTTTTTCTCAAATAGGTTGTTCATCCTTTTAAAATACCTTTTCTCTTAATAATTCTTCTCTTTGAAAACATAAGTCCTTATCTTCTCAGATTAAAAAATATAAATAGAAAAGGTTGTCTTAACTGCTAGTTTAGATTTTGACATGTTATTTACAAAATAGAAAGGAGAACATTTTGTTTATTCTCTCATGAAACTTGAAAATGTTTATGAAGGATAATTCCTTCTGGGTAGATACTTTAATGTCAAATTTGTTACTGGTTGTTTTGTTAATGTCAAATTTGTTATTGGTATTTTTCATCACTCGAGTATTTCTAACTCATCCTTGATAAATGGACATCATCCCTTAAATGTGAAAAACATATTGATTTTTCCCATATTCTAAAACTATTAAACTAATTGAAAGGGATGGTGAAAGGAAATTCAAGTGGGAAATGCAGGTATCTTCACCGGGGCTATGGATGCTCGTTGGAAGTGAAGAAATGCATGTGATGTCGGGGTAAATATACCATAGGCTATGGATGATTTTTGGCAGTGTTGCAACATCATGAGGATGATAAATATTTCCAATGAGTATCTTCACGAAGAGTTTCTTCACAAAGACTTTGTTCTAACCCAAATAATTATCTCATAAGACCAAAAGTTTTGAAGTATGAACACTAGTCATAAATTTGACTCTTTAGCCAAAACTCAGAATTATTTTACCCCTAAAAATTCCAAAGTAAATTTGAATGAGTCAAATATTTTTATCCTTTTCTGGTCAAATTTTACATAGACATGTTAAATTCTAAAATTCGTAGAGGTGCAATCTCTTCAATTATAAATTTATCTTACAAATGAGAAAAAATGGGTTTTATGTTTTTAAAGATGAAAATAATTTTCATTAGAAGTTTTTAATTAATCTCTTTAAAAAATAATGACTCCATAACCCAATGAAAAAAGACACATGGTCTATTGTTCTTTTGTGTCTTGCAGAGAAACACAATGCCCAGACACAGCAAAATGTTGTAACATGGTCTAAATTTTTCTTAAAATCTCAAAATTCTATCTTTTATATTTTATCATAGGTATGAGTTTTTGTAAAAAATTGAATAAAACCTTAGGGATAGCTTAGTTTTGAAAATATTATAATAAAATATCATTTTATTATAATATTTAGTGTTAAGTTAATTTCATTTTATTAAAAAATTTTAAAATTAAAGGTTTAATCAAAACCTCTATATATTGTATGGTTTAACTTTGTTATTATTCAATTTTAAACTAATAAACATGCATGTCTGTTGTAGAGTTAATCATGCGCAACAACTAGTATATCGATGACTCATAGTTGATTGCGCCCCCCCGTATGTTCGATGTTTAATATGAGGGAGGGAAGTCGTGAAACTTAACCTTGGTCAAATCACTTTTGACTTGTCACATACTCATGTATTGTGCCTCCCCCGTCTTGTAGTTAGCTTAAGTACACCCAATCGCTCCGCAAGTGACAAAGGACCGACGTGTGCCCCACATGATGTCAGTTGGAAAAAAGAAGAATGAGCACTATATCAATGACGTTACCAAATTAATTTCCAACATGTGTAATCAAAGAGGAACCCACCACATGTCCATAAAATATAAGTTGATTTGATAACTAAAAACTTGTCAATGTATGACAAATCACATCAACGGAATGAAGGCATGGGAAAGGTCAAATTTTATACACATAAGGAGTGTGACCAGTCTAGTTTCACCACTTATCCCTACATGCCATCATCATAAAAGTACACTTTGCAGCTGAAATGTCAATTATCATGTTTTAGCAGCAATCATTCCACCAAAATTCTAGCAGTTGAAGTCTCTACCATCTAGAGAAACTCATTTAATTAGACATAGGATCTTATCGCTCATAGAAAATTAAGATTACAGAATGATTGGAGATCAATAATCATGTTAACATGATTACACATATACCTTCATATGTGACACATCAAAATATATTTACTTATCATATCCAATCAAGTACTGAAGAAATAATTATTAATTATGAAAAAGGATTATATGTTCTATAAAGATCAGATTTGACTAAATCATAGTAGAATTTTAACTATGTATGCAAACAAGAAGATGTCACTTCTCTATTATGATTGAGATGTTATTTTTTTATCAATAGCACGATCTTGAATGAGATTTATTGGGAAGAAGTAGTGCCAAACAATTTTTTTTCTCTAAGAAATCTATGTCAAGAAGAATGTTAAAGAGACAAATATGGAAATGTTGCAGGTTTATAGGAAAGATCAACATTAATAAAAATCATGGAATTAAACAAATTCCCATGGATTATAAAAGAACATAAAAGACTCGATGTAAACAAAAAAAATAAATTTTTGGGAGGCTCGACTACAGATCTTTAATAAAAATTCTGCAAGTTTTAAAGATTCAAACTTCTATGTTTCAGATTATGTGTTCCTTTTCTTGATGTTATTTTCATGCTTCTAAATTCCTCTTGAATGTGTCTATTTCCATTAATGTGATTATTTAGTACAACAAATACCATCATTAACTGCAAAATTTATCTCTAAAAGTCACAAATTTATTCAAGTATGTACTGTGAGTATTAAGAAGACTTGTTCTTAAATTTCATTATTCCTTTTTAAATAGAAAAAAAGTATTATTTTCTGTTTAAATTGTATCCTAGTTTAGACACATATTCGTTAATCATTTCTTCTATTTGAAAGTTAAGTAATATTTATCAAAGATACATTACTTCACTATTTAGTTTTGTTTTCCTTTATTCCTTCTTTCATTCTCTTAAAAATTTTAATTGTTTGAAACATAGAAAAAATTTCCTTCCAATCTTAATCTTTAAAAAATTAAAGACTAACAATATAGACCCAACAAAGAAACAAAATACTTTGTCTTAGGAAAAATCAACTTAAACAAATCAATAAATCATATGGATGCCTTTACATATTTTCCTAGCCAGAAACATCTCAAGGGTTACAACAGGACCCATGCCTATTTGATCTACCTTGTGTAATAAATATATCTTGACTTTTATTGATGACTACACCATGATGTGTTAGGTTTATTTTTTGAAACAAAAATCTCAAGCATTTAAACATTTAAACATTTTCATTTATGGATTGAAAATTAAGCCCAATCCTGTATTGGAACACTTTGTCCTAATAATGGAGGGGAATACACTTCAAATGAGTTTACAATCTGTCTTCACCAACATGATATCAAGCATCATACCACTATTCCATACAATCCTTAGCAGAATGTTGTATCAAAAAGAATGAATAGGACACTCTTAAGCATGGTACGTTCAATGCTATTTTTCAAGAATGTGAAGTCGATGTTTTGGGATGATGCAATCCTATGTATAGTGTATGAGAAAAATAAAATTCTATATCATGATGTTTGGAAAATACTCCTTATGAAATGTGATATGGCTGCATTCCTTCAACAAGGCATCTCAGGGTCTTTGGTTCCACTAGATATTCCTTAATTCCTAAGGAGAAAAGAAAAAAACTTGGTGTAAGGAGTTTAAATTGCATCTTATTGGGGTACTAAAATAACATCATAGCATATCATCTTTATGATGAGGTAAACATTAATTTCATTGCTTCCAAAGATGTGATTTTTCTTGAATCCACCAAGATTGAAAAAATTGTTGAGTAACAACTTGATCATCTTGATAGATTCGCCCATGTAAAGACATATCATGAATTTGATGATGATATTCCACATATTTAATGGGG
>ML787686.1:390217-401814 GCA_009831015.1 Picea engelmannii | reverse complement strand
TTTACCCCCTGGGCCTTTAGCCCCTTCTTCCCACAAGACAAAGTGTACCCTGAAAGGTCATCCTAATGGCCAGACTAGGGGAATGGGATGGATGAGCGGGGTTTAAGATGTAAAAGTGATAAGATGGTGGGAGCGGACGATGGATCTGCAAACCCCCCTTGATGGCTAACCAAAACCCATGAATACCAGCTTGCTAAGTTACCCCATCAATCACCCCAACAGTGGTCAAGTGGATTAGTGTAAGATCCAAGCAGTCATCAGAAATGAAAGGAACCTAATGCATACATAAGAAGGTTATAACAATCAAATATGACACATACCATGATACCTTGGACCAATTACCTCATGGAGCAAGAATCCTCTCCGATGCAAGCCTAGGCCAGTGGTGATGGATGCTGCTACTGCTGACAGGACAAGTCTGGCTGAGAAGAAGAAAGATGGGCCTTGCAGGGCCATGCTCAAGTCACTCCTGCTCTCGGTACTCCATGTCTAGGACCATGTGGGCCTCGAGACATGATCTCCTAGTTATCCCTAGATATCGGGGATAACATGTCCAATCACCTCAAAAGAGATGCCAAACAATAGATTGGGTGATGGCAAGAACAACCCAGGTGCCAGAATCTCCGAGATCTCCCTCAAACCTTATGGATTTGAGCCTCCTCGAAGGTATGGTGCGCCCCCCCTAGATGCCCGAAACCCTAGATAAATTGGCCTCACTCCTAGAGACCTCCAACAACTCCACCAATACATTAGAAAGATAGATCGGGGCACGGCAATGAAAACCCAAGTTCTTAACAAGGCAAAATACCTGCTAGATCCTTAGATCTAGCTACCCTCCAAATAATGGTGCACCCTCCTCTTGGGGAATCGTCCCACTCTCAACACAAATAAATCATCCACTCAAATGCCTCTGAAAACAACCAAGAATGATGCTAAGACACCTGCAAGGAAAACCCAATACTTGGAATTCCCGAAACCTCTTAGCCTCAGCTAGATCGAATCCTCCCTCAATGAATGGTGCACCCCTCTTGTTGGAAACCCTCAACTAGTGCGCCCTCTCTCTATCTGCACATGTAACTGATGTAGAATTCTCCTGCAACTGAATAGATCTGGAACTAGAATGGTGTGGGAGAGTATTGCATCTCCAAGACCAAGCTTGGGACAAGCTAGGCAGAATCTTTCACCACCGAATCGTCCTCTAGGGTTTGTTAAGTCAAAACCCTCAAAACCCCCAATGTTGGGCTCATTAGCTAAAAGCCAGAAATCAAAAGATGATCATACATGAATGAATGAGTAGAGTCCCTCACCTTTCCTTAATACTTTTTGGCTCACCTTGTCCCTCCAAAGTGACTTTCATTTTATTAATATCTAATTAATTAATTAAATCACTTTAATTAATTAATTAACCTTTTTACCTCTAAAAAACACCTTATCTCTCCTAGTAGCTTCTCTAGCCACTGAAAGTCACTTCTCACTATCCCATCCTTTAGTGTTGCTCCTCCCGATTCTAATGAGCTATTACACTGAGAGGTTCCTCCAAGTGATGTGCCCAAAATGACCTCTTCAATGAATTTAATTAACTTATAGCCCAAAATAGTCAAAATCATTGAAATCGTCGGAATGCAACGGAACCAAAGCCAACCTCTGCGGAATGGCTCATAATGATGAAATATGATGAGCAATGCAAGATGGACTCAACAATGCCTCTCAATAACCCATGTACTCACTATCAAGGAACGTCACGATTTTGGGTGTCTTTTAAAACATTTACATGGTTGTGGCATTCCGTCAAACACTTTGTTGATCTACTTGTTTACATGTGTTTACATGCAGGATGGCCTATTGATTTCAGCCTTAGGGTTTTGCTTATGATTTTATATGTGTTTGCAACAATAAACAAGGAGATACAATCATGGAACATACCTCAACCATATGCAAGATCAATAAGATGATAGACAAGCCAAAACACTACAGATCTGATCTTTATTTCATAACATTAGCAAGAACCCGATATAATGAGAGGCCAATCTGGAATGCACATTAGATGGCTCCAATAAAGATAATAGAAGATAGGAGCTGCTACAAAATGCTCCAATAGAAGATGCCACATGCCTCCAAAGGCCAAGTATCCAATGAAGATCAATACAAGATGAGTTGGGCCGTATGAAGAGCCAAACCCCCAAGCTGGAAGATGCCACACCCTGCTGGAATGCTGAAGCTCCTCAACAATTCGGCCTTGCTGCCAAATGTGTCCAATTATCTCAAGAGAGATGCCAAATAGTAGATCAGGTGATGGAAAGAACAACCCAGGTGCCCGAATCTCTGAGATCTCCCTCAAACCTTATGGATCTGAGCCTCCTCCAAGGTATGGTGCGCCCCCCCTGGATGGCTGAAACCCTAGATAAATCGACCTCACTCATAGAGACCTCCAATAGCTCCACCAATCCACTAAAATGATAGATCGAGGCACGGTAATGAAAACCCAAGTGCTTAACAAGGGAAAATATTTGCTAGATCCTTATATCTAGCTACCCTCCAAATAATGGTGCGCCCTCTTCATGGGGAATCATCCGACTTTCAATACAAATAAACCCTCCATTGAAATGCCTCAGGAAACAACCAAGAACAATGCTAAGACACCTGCAAGGAAAACCCAATACCTAGAATTCCCAAAACCTCTTCTCCTCAGCTAGATTGAATCCTCCCTCAATGAATGGTGTGCCCCTCTTGCTGGAAACCCTCAACTGATGTGCCCTCTCTCTATCTGCACATGTAAATGATGTAGAATCCTCCTGCAACTGAATAGATCTGGAACTAGAATGGTGTGGGAGAGTATTGCATCTCTGAGACCAAGCTTGGGACAAGCTAGGTGGAATCTTTCACCACTGAATCGTCCTCTGGGGTTTGTTAAGTCAAAACCCTCAAAACCCCCAATGTTGGGCTCACTAGCTAAAAGCCAGAAATCAAAAGATGATCATACATGAATGAATGAGTAGAGGCCCTTGCCTTTCCTTTATACTTTTTGGCTCACCTTGTCCCTCCAAAGTGACTTTCATTTTATTGATATTTAATTAATTAATTAACCTTTTTACCTCTGAAAAACACCTTATCTCTCCTGGTGGCTTCCCTGGCCACTGAAAGTCACTTCTCACTATCCCATCCTATAGTGTTGCTCCTCCCGATTCCAATGAGCTATTACACTGAGAAGTTCCTCCAAGTAATGTGCCCAAAATGACCTCTTCAGTGAATTTAGTTAACTTATAGCCCAAAATAGTCAAAATCATGGAAATCGTCGGAATGCAACAAAAACAAAGCCAACCTATGCGGAATGGCTCATAATCATGAAATATGATGAGCAATGCAAGTGGACCCCACAATGCCTCTCAATAACCCCTGTACTCGCTAAAACATCCATCTGGCTACTCTAGTCATCATAAACCTTTACACTATGATGATGTCCCAAAGTGGGGACATTACAGTCCTCCTTACTAGAAAATTGCTTGTCCTCAAGCAATAACCAAATCCTCTCAAATAAAATGCCAGGAACCCATGTCCACCTGTGGGATACACAATAGATCCCATCCAAAGATGAACACTCATACATTCTCAGGATCCCATGTCCACCTATGGGATACATAATAGAACCCATCCAAAGATGAACACTCACACACTCTGCCCCCTGGGTCCCATATCAAGTCATGAACTACTAGCCCCTGGGAAGCATAACCCTGAAATATACCAACTCTGGGAGTCTCCTGCATATGACACATGGCCTCATCTCGGAATCAATCCACCCTCTAAGTCTCTACCAAGATCCATACGGTCTCCATCAGCTGCACATGTTAATGCCAGAATGAGGTTTTGCAAGACCTCCATGAGACACCCGCAAGCGATGCACTCCTCTCAATACTGAAGCTCAATGGAAAGTTAGAATAACTTCCCCCTGCAAAGGTCCAGTCGCCTCTGTCAGTCAGTGAAATTCCCAACCCTACAATCCTTGGGTCCCATGCTAATCTCTGTCGAAGATCACCCTGCTGGTCCTGCACTACTTTGACCATGACTGTTTTCCCCCTGCATACATCCTGAATCCTCCTTTCCTGGGTCCTCCAACTAAAATACCTGTGACCATTGGACCTATTGTCCAGAAACTGTATCAGTAAAGACACCTCTATGGAAGAAGTACCTGTCCAAACATCTCCATGCCCTATCCTGATGATCAAAAGGGAGAAAAGGTCTTGCCCCTTAGGACAAGTACCTACAGGCCCACTCCAAATCAACCCAAGGTGGAGTGTGTGGCTCTTTGTCTCAACCTGGGTCAACATGAACATCCTGCTAACAAAACGGACTCCCGAATCCCATGGAAAACTTGGAAGTTTATCACTTCTAGTCTCGGCTAGCTGCTCCTGTGTTAGATTGATCACTGTCGGAAGTCCCCCATGCTCATCCTCTTGTTGTATGTCGTAAATGCACTCATGTCAGGTGGTTTCAGCCTAACCACTCTCCATGTCTCATCTCCCATGCAACTGTTGATACTGTGAAGGTGACCTCTCATAACAATGTGTTGCTGCAAGGGAAGGGCATCTACATGCTCCTTGAAGTGTCTCCTCCCTGCACATCAATACACCCCTGTGGATCTCACTGTAAACCTCTGCATGTCTCTGTGAGTAATCAATTAACACTATATGCTCCTGCATACTCAGGTAGTCCCCTGTATACCCCTGCAGCATCATGGATCATGGATGTACTACTAGATCAACCTCTACATGAAGGTCAATCCCTCTCGGAACACAAATGGAAGTATCATCAAAACTGCCCCTAGCTCTGGAGCCCCCATGTGTAGTTGAGTGCTTGACTGTCTCAAAGATCCTCTCATGCGCCCCTGGACCGTAACTCTCCATACTCATCAGTGATCTTGTGCACACCTCAGGCTCCTCCATCAACTGGTGCTCCTCTGCCAGACCACCAACATCCTCCAGTGATGTGACTAAATGATGTATCTGGGTGTCCACCAAGATAGGTGAAGTGGATCTCTAACAAATCTCCTCAAGGAGCTCCTCTGATCTGGACTCTGATTCTTGAAGGGTTGTTTGTGTGCCTCTCAAGAATCCTCGAGTGCTCTCCAACTCCTGAGTGAGTCGGTCCGTCTCCAACTCCTGCTTGCTTAAGGCTCAGTGATACATCTCGCCAATCCCTAATACGTAGTCCCTGTTTGTCAACAACTGCTGGAAGTCAGACCTCATCACAGACATTCTCTCTAAGAGAGTATGAACGTCATCTATGGAAAATGCCTCATCTAAACTATCATGTGTCATTGATACCCTCTAGCAACAATCGTCCATCAATGCATGCATGTCATCAATGCGCCTGGTGGTTTCCATGATCATATCCTCACTGACTCTCAGTTGTCTTTTCAAGTGGTGTGACTCCTGATCACAGTCATATTGAGGTGCCACCTCATAGCCCTCACTGCTAGTGTCAGTCTTGCTAGTGTCAACTCTGGAATCCCCAAAAACATCCTCTGCATAAGATAACGTGTTGAACGACCCACTGTTTACCATGTTGTTGGGTCCTCCTGTATGCCATTGCACCCCATCACTAAATGATATCTCCATCTGAATCACATCGTATCTTGTATGAGCAGTTGTATCCTCTTGTGCACTCACCCTGCTGCTATCATCTGCGCCTGGATCCCATATAGATGTATCCAGACACGTGCTATGGTCATCCTGACTACTAAAGAGTGCATCCTCATTAATACAGGCTGATCCTAAAAGTAAGTGCTCCATCAACTTGTCAGCGTCCACAATCTGCTCAACTAATGGGGACTCAATCTCCTCATGCTGACCTGTGTGTGTAAGGTCCACCGTCTCCAAGTCATGTCTCTCCTCCTGGGTCTATGGATCCCTGTGCCCATGGTGTGTATCCCTCATACTAGGACCATCCACCACATCTGACATGCCACTGATATCCTCAAGTGATGTGGCTATCATGGGTGTTTGAAAAGATGATAGATGTGTCACGACCACCCTAGGAAACTGATCATATGTAGGTGCTAACACATGTGAATCCTCACTAGTGTCACCACTCTGCTGAGGTGTAAGGTCATCAATGGTATGTGTTATATTGTTTGAGACACCAGTGCTATCATCTTGTCCCTCCAACTGTCTATCCACTGTACCAAGGTTACCATCCTCCTCAAGCGTGTTAGAATCATCAACCTCTGTGCAACAGTCACTATCACTAGTCTATGTGCAAGAGTCACTATCATCATCGGACTGCTCTAGAGGAGAATCTATCGCTCCATCCTCACATGCCTCATCATCATTGTCATAGCGTACCTCCATAACATGATGTTGATCCCTACCCCGACACCTATGATCTGGTTCCCATGACCCCTTGCAACTATAACAAAGTTGTGTGCTCCTAGTGGGCGCGGGGTCTCTTTGTGCTTCCTTCCATCTAGTTTCTTCGACCTTCTTCTCTCCTAATCTGATGATTCCAAGTAGAATCTCATCTTCGCTCCATCTGGAAGTTTTGAAAGCTAAATACTATGGGAAGGTTATGTGATCCTTAATCTCGTTGCTAATGCTAGAATATTGTATCTCATAACACATGAGATCAAATTGAATCTCATCCATTTCTCCTTATGGAAGACCTCTCTATACTCTGCATGCATGTGCTAATTCCCATTGGCTGGCAAGAACCTGGCTCTGATACCACTATAATGTTCCCAAGCCAAGATACAAGGAACATCACAGTTTCGAATGTCTTTTAAAACTTTTACATGGTTGTGGCATTTCGTCAAACACTTTGTTGATCTACTTGTTTACATGTGTTTACTTGCAGGATGGCCTCTTGATTTCAACCTTAGGGTTTTGCTTATGATTTTATATGTGTTTGCAACAATAAACAAGGAGATACAATCATGGAACATACCTCAACCATATTCAAGATCAATAAGATGATAGACAAGCCAAAACACTGCAGATCTGATCTTTATTTCATAACACTGTCAAGAACCTGATACAATGAGATGCCAATATGGAATGCACATTAGATGGCTCCAATAAAGATAATAGAAGATAGGAGCTGCTACAAAATGCTCCAATCGAAGATGCCACACGCCTCCAAAGGCCAAGTATCCAATGAAGATCAATACAAGACGATCTGGGCCGAATGAAGAGCCAAACCCCCAAGCTAGAAGATGCCACACCATGCTGGAATGCTGGAGCTCCTCAACAATTCGGCCCTGCTGCCAAATGTGTCCAATCACCTCAAGAGAGATGCCAAACATTAGATCGGGTGATGGAAAGAACAACCCAGGTGACGGATCTCCGAGATCTCCCTCAAACCTTATGGATCTGAGCCTCCTCCAAGGTATGGTGCGCCCCCCCTGGATGCCTGAAACCCTAGATAAATCGACCTCACTCATAGAGACATCCAACAACTCCATCAATCCACTAGAATGATAGATCGGGGCACGACAATGAAAACCCAAGTGCTTAACAAGGAAAAATACCTGCTAGATCCTTAGATCTAGCTACCCACCAAATAATGGTGCGCCCTCCTCTTGGGGAATCGTCCCACTCTCAATACAAATAAATCCTCCACTGAAATGCCTCCGGAAACAACCAAGAATGATGCTGAGACACCTGCAAGGAAAACCCAATACCTGGAATTCTTGAAACCTCTTCTCCTAAGCTAGATCAAATCCTCCCTCAATGAATGGTCCACCCCTCTTGCTGGAAACCCTCAACTAGTGTGCCCTCTCTCTATCTGCACATGTAACTGATGTAGAATCCTACTGCAACTGAGTAGATATGGAACTAGAATGGTGTGGGAGAGTATTGCATCTCCAAGACCAAGCTTGGGACAAGCTAGGTGGAATCTTTCACCACCGAATCGTCCTCTAGGATTTGTTAAGTCAAAACCCTCAAAACCCCCAATGATGGGCTCAATAGCTAAAAGCTAGAAATCAAAAGATGATCATACATGAATGAATGAGTAGAGGCCCTTGCCTTTCATTTATACTTTTTGGTTCACCTTGTCCCTCCAAAGTGACTTTCATTTTATTAATATTTAATTAATTAATTAAATCACTTTAATTAATTAATTAACCTTTTTACCTCTGAAAAACACCTTATCTTTCCTGGTGGCTTCCCCGACCACTAAAAGTCACTTCTCACTATCCCATCCTGTAGTGTTGCTCCTCCCAATTCCAATGAGCTATTACACTGAGAGGTTCCTCCAAGTAATGTGCCCAAAATGACCTCTTCAGTGAATTTAATTAACTTATCACCCAAAATAGTCAAAATCATGGAAATCGTCGGAATGCAACAGAACCAAAGCCAACCTGTGCGGAATGGATCATAATTATGAAATATGATGAGCAATGCAAGCTGGACCCCACAATGCCTCTCAATAACCCCTGTACTCGCTATCAAGGAACATCACAGTTTTGGGTGTCTTTTAAAACTTTTACATGGTTGTGGCATTTCGTCAAACACTTTGTTGATGTACTTGTTTACATTTGTTTACTTGCAGGATGGCCCCTTAACTTTCACCTTGGGGTTTTGATTATGATTTTATATGTGTTTGCAACAATAAAGAAAGAGATACAATCATGGAACATACCTCAACCATATGCAATATCAATAAGATGATAGACATGCCAAAACACTACAGATCTGATCTTTATTTCATAACACTAGCAAGAACCTGAAACAATGAGATGCCAATCTGGAATGCACATCAGACGGCTCCAATAAAGATAATAGAAGATAGGAGCTGCTACAAAATGCTCCAATAGAAGATGACACACGCCTCCAAAGGCCAAGTATCAAATGAAGATCGATACAAGATGATCTGGGCCGTATGAAGAGCCAAACCCCCAAGCTAGAAGATGCCACACCCTGCTGGAATGTTGAAGCTCCTCAACAATTCAGCCCTATTGCCAAATGTGTCTGATTACCTCAAGAGAGATGCCAAACAATAGATCGGGTGATGGAAAGAACAACCCAGGTGCCTGAATCTCCGAGATCTCCCTCAAACCTTATGGATATGAGCCTTCTCCAAGGTATGGTGCGCCCACCCTGGATGCTTGAAACCCTAGATAAATTGACCTCACTCCTAGATACCTCCAACACCTCAACCAATCCACTAAAATGATAGATCGGGGCACGACAATGAAAACCCAAGTGCTTAACAAGGCAAAATACCTGCTAGATCCTTAGATCTAGCTACCCTCCAAATAATGGTGTGCCCTCCTGTTGGGGAATCGTCCCACTCTCAATACAAATAAATCCTCCACTGAAATGCCTCCAGAAACAACCAAGAACGATGCTAAGACACCTGCAAGGAAAACTCAATACCTGGAATTCTCGAAACCTCTTCTCCTCAGCTAGATCGAATCCTCCCTCGATGAATGGTGCGCCCCTCTTGCTGGAAACCCTCAACTGATGCGCCCTCTCTCTATCTGCACATGTAACTGATGTATAATCCTCTTGCAAATGAGTAGATCTGGAACTAGAATGGTGTGGGAGAGTATTGCATCTCCGAGACCAAGCTTGGGACAAGCTAGGTGGAATCTTTCACCACTGAATCGTCCTCTAGGGTTTGCTAAGTCAAAACCCTCAAAACCCCCAATGTTGGGCTCACTAGCTAAAAGCCAGAAATCAAAAGATGATCATACATGAATGAATGAGTAGAGGCCCTTGTCTTTCCTTTATACTTTTTGTCTCACCTTGTCCCTCCAAAGTGACTTTAATTTTATTAATATTTAATTAATTAATTAAATCACTTTAATTAATTAATTAACCTTTTTACCTCTGAAAAACACCTTATCTCTCCTGGTGGCTTCCCTGGCCACTAAAAGTCACTTCTCACTGTCCCATCCTGTAGTGTTTCTCCTCCCGATTCCAATGAGCTATTACACTGAGAAGTTCCTCCAAGTAATGTGCCCAAAATGACCTCTTCAGTGAATTTAGTTAACTTATAGCCCAAAATAGTCAAAATCATGGAAATAGTCGGAATGCAACAGAAACAAAGCCAACCTATGTAGAATGGCTCATAATGATGAAATATAATGAGCAATGCAAGTTGGACCCCACAATGCCTCTCAATAACCCCTGTACTCGCTATCAAGGACATCATGGTTTTGGGTGTCTTTTAAAACTTTTACATGGTTGTGGCATTTCGTCAAACACTTTGTTGATCTACTTGTTTACATGTGTTTACTTACAGGATGGCCTCTTGATTTCGGCCTTAGGGTTTTGATTATGATTTTATATGTGTTTGCAACAATAAATAAGGAGATACAATCATGGAACATACCTCAACCATATGCAAGATCAATAAGATGATAGACAAGCCAAAACATCGCAGATCTGATCTTTATTTCATAACACTGGCAAGAACCTGATACAATGAGATGCTAATCTGGAATGCACATAAGATGGCTCCAATAACGATAATAAAAGATATGAGCTGCTACAAAATGCTCCAATAGAATATGCCACACGTTTCCAAAGGCCAAGTATCCAATGAAGATCAATACAAGACGATCTGGGCCGTATGAAGAGCCAAACCCCCAAGATGGAAGATGCCATGCCCTTCTGGAATGCTGAAGCTCCTCAACAATTCGACCCTGCTGCCAAATGTGTCCAATCACCTCAAGAGAGATGCCAAACAGTAGATCGGGTGATGGCAAGAACAACCCAGGTGCCCGAATCTCCGAGATTTCCCTCAAACCTTATGGATATGAGCCTCCTTCAAGGTATGGTGCGCCCCCCTGGATGCCTGAAACCCTAGATAAATCGACCTCACTCCTAGTTACCTCCAACAACTCCACCAATCCACTAGAATGATATATCGGGGCACGACAATGAAAACCCGAGTGCTTCACAAGGGAAAATACCTGCTAGATCCTTAGATCTAACTACCCTCCAAATAATGGTGCACCCTCCTCTTAGGGAATCATCCCACTCTCAATACAAATAAGTCCTCCATTGAAATGACTCTGGAAACAACCAAGAATGATGCTAAGACACCTGCAAGGAAAACCCAATACCTGGAATTCCTAAAACCTCTTCTCCTTAGCTAGATCGAATCCTCCCTCAATGAATGGTGCGCCCCTCTTGCTGGAAACCCTCAACTGATGCACCCTCTCTCTATTTGCACATGTAATTGATGTAGAATCCTCCTGCAACTGAGTAGATCTGAAACTAGAATGGTGTGGGAGAGTATTGCATCTTTGATACCAAGCTTGGGACAAGCTAGGTGGAATCTTTCACCACCAAATCGTCCTCTAGGGTTTGCTAAGTCAAACCCCTCAAAACCCCCAATGTTGGGCTCACTAGAAAAAAACCCAGAAATCAAAAGATGATCATACATGAATGAATGAGTAGGGGCCCTTGCCTTTCCTTTATACTTTTTGGCTCACCTTGTCCCTCCAAAGTGACTTTCATTTTATTAATATTTAATTAATTAACCTTTTACCTCTGAAAAACACCTTATCTCTCCTGGTGGCTTCCTTGGCCACTAAAAGTCACTTCTCACTATCCCATCATGTAGTGTTTCTCCTCCTGATTCCAATGAGC
>ML787686.1:364204-389721 GCA_009831015.1 Picea engelmannii | reverse complement strand
GAGTTGCTACAAAATGCTCCAATAGAAGATGTTGCACGCCTCCAAAGGCAAGTATCCAATGAAGATCAATATAAGACGATCTGGGCCATATGAAGAGCCAAACCCCCAAGCTAGAAGATGCCACGCCCTACTGGAATGCTGAAGCTCCTCAAGAATTCAGCCTTTGCAGCCAAATGTGTCCAATCACCTAAGGAGAGATGCCAAACAGTAGATTGGGTGATAGCAAGAACAACCCAGGTGCCCGAATCTCTGAGATCTCCCTCAAACCTTATGGATCTGAGCCTCCTCTAAGGTATGGTGTGCCCCCCTTGGATGCCTGAAACCCTAGATAAATCGACCTCACTCCTAGATACCTCCAAAAACTCCACCAATCCACTAGAATGATAGATTGAGGCACGACAATGAAAACCCAAGTGCTTAACAAGGCAAAATACCTGCTAGATCCTTAGATCTAGCTACCCTCCAAATAATGGTGTGCCCTTTACTTGGGGAATCGTCCAACTCTCAATACAAATAAATCCTCCACCTAAATGCCTTTGAAAACAACCAAGAATAATGCTAAGACACCTGCAAGGAAAACCCAATGCCTGGAATTCCTGAAACCTCTTCTCCTCAGCTAGATCGAATCCTCCATCAATGAATGGTGCACCCCTCTTGCTGGAAACCCTCAACTGATGCGCCCTCTCTCTATCTGCACATGTAACTAATGTAGAATCCTCCTGCAACTGAGTAGATATGGAACTAGAATGGTGTGGGAGAGTATTGCATCTCCGAGACCAAGCTTGGGACAAGCTAGGTGGAATCTTTCACCATCGAATCGTCCTCTAGGGTTTGTTAAGTCAAAACCCTCAAAACCCCCAATGTTGGGCTCACCAGCTAAAAGCTAGAAATCAAAATATGATCATACATGAATGAATGAGTAGAGTCCCTTGCCTTTCCTTTATACTTTTTGGCTCACCTTGTCCCTCCAAAGTGACTTTCATTTTATTAATATTTAATTAATTAATTAAATCACTTTAATTAATTAATTAACCTTTTTACCTCTGAAAAACACCTTATCTCTCTTGATGGATTCCTTGGCCACTTAAAGTCACTTCTCACTATCCCATCCTTTAGTGTTGCTCCTACCAATTCAAATGAGCTATTACACTGAGAGGTTCCTCCAAGTAATGTGCCCAAAATGACCTCTTAAGTGAATTTAATTAACTTATCGCCCAAAATAGTAAAAATCATGGAAATCGTCGGAATGCAACGGAACCAAAGCCAACCTATACGAAATGGCTCATAATGATAAAATATGATGAGCAATGCAAGCTGGACCCCACACCTCTCAATAACCCTTGTAATCGCTATCAAGGAACATCACGATTTTGGGAGTCTTCTAAAACTTTTACATGGTTGTGGCATTTCGTCAAACACTTTGCTGATCTACTTGTTTACATGTGTTTACTTGCAGGATGACCTTTTGATTTCGGCCTTAGGGTTTTGATTATGATTTTATATGTGTTTGCGACAATAAACAAGAAGATACAATCATGGAACATACCTCAACCATATGCAAGATCAATAAGATGATAGACAAGCCAAAACACTGCATATATGATCTTTATTTCATAACACTAGCAAGAACCTCATATAATGAGATGCCAATTTGGAATGCACATCAGATGGCTCCAATAAAGATAATAGAAGATAGGAGCTGCTACAAAATGCTCCAATAGAATATGCCAAAGGCCAAGTATCCAATGAAGATCAATACAAGACGATCTGGGCCGTATGAAGAGCCAAATCCACAAGCTAAAAAATGCCACGCCCTGCTAGAATGCTAAAGCTCCTCAACAATTCTGTCTTGCTGCCAAATGTGTCCAATCACCTCAAGAAAGATGCCAAACAGTAGATCGGGTGATGGCAAGAACAACCCAGGTGCCTGAATCTCTGAGATCTCCCTCAAACCTTATGGATTTGAGCCTCCTCCAAGGTATGGTGTGCCCTCTCTGGATGCCTAAAACCCTAGATAAATCGGCCTCACTCCTAGATGCCTCCAACAACTCCACCAATCCACTAGAATGATAGATCGGGGCACGACAATGAAAACCCAAGTTCTTAACAAGGCAAAATACCTGCTAGATCCTTAGATCGAGCTACCCTCCAAATAATGGTGCGCCCTCCACTTGGGGAATCGTCCCACTCTCAATACAAATAAATCCTCCTCTGAAATTCCTCCGGAAACAACCAAGAATGATGCTAAGACACCTACAAGGAAAACCCAATAGCTGGAATTCCTGAAAGCTCTTCTCCTCAACTAGATCAAATCCTCCCTCAATGAATGGTGCGCCCCTTTTGTTGGAAACCCTCAACTGATGCGCCCTCTCTCTATCTACACATGTAATTGATGTAGAATCATCCTGCAACTAAGTAGATCTGGAACTAGAATGGTGTGGAAGAGTATTGCATCTCCGAGATCAAACTTGGGACAAGCTAGGTGGAATCTTTCACCATCGAATCGTCCTCTAGGGTTTGTTAAGTCAAAACCCTCAAAACCCCCAATGTTGGACTCACTAGCTAAAAGCCATAAATCAAAAGATTATCATACATGAATGAATGAGTAGAGTTCCTTGCCTTTCCTTTATACTTTTTGGCTCACCTTGTCCCTCTAAAGTGACTTTCATTTTATTAATATTTAATTAATTAATTAAATCACTTTAATTAATTAATTAACCTTTTTACCTCTGAAAAACACCTTATCTCTCCTGGTGGCTTCTTTGGCCATTGAAAGTCACTTCTCACTATCCCATCCTGTAGTGTTGTTCCTCTCGATTCTAATGAGCTATTACATTGAGAGGTTTCTCCAAGTAATGTGCCCAAAATGACCTCTTCAGTGAATTTAATTAACTTATAGCCCAAAATAGTCAAAATCATGGAAATCGTCGGAATGGAAAGGAACCAAAGCCAACCTATGCGGAATGGCTCATAATGATGAAATATGATGAGAAATGCAAGCTGGACCCCACAATGCCTCTCAATAACCCTTGTACTCACTATCAAGGAACATCACGGTTTTGGGTGTCTTTTAAAACTTTTACATGGTTGTGACATTTTGTCAAACACTTTGTTGATCTACTTGTTTACATGTGTTTGCTTGCAGGATGGCCTCTTGATTTCGGCCTTAAGGTTTTGATTATGATTTTATATGTGTTTTCAACAATAAACAAGGAGATGCAATCATGGAACATACCTCAACCATATGCAAGATCAATAAGATGATAGACAAGCCAAAACACTACAGATCTGATCTTTATTTCATAACACTAGCAAGAACCCCATACAATGAGATGCCAATCTGGAATGCACATCAGATTCGCTCCAATAAAGATAATAGAAGATAGGAGCTGCTACAAAATGCTCCAATAGAAGATGCCAAAGGCCAAGTATCCAATGAAGATCAATACAAGACGATCTGGGTCGTATGAAGAGCCAAACCCCCAAGATGGAAGATGCCACGCTCTGTTGGAATGCTGAAGCTCCTCAACAATTCGGCCTTGTTGCCAAATGTGTCCAATCAACTCAAGAGAGATGCCAAACAGTAGATCAGGTGATGGCAAGAGCAACCCAGGTGCCCAAATCTTCGAGATCTCCCTCAAACCTTATGGATTTGAGCCTCCTCCAAGGTATGGTGCGCCCCCCCTTGGATGCCTGAAACCCTAGATAAATCAACCTCACTCCTAGATACCTCCAACAACTCCACCAATCCACTAGAATGATAGATCAGGGCATGGCAATGAAAACCCAAGTGCTTAACAAGGCAAAATACCTGCTAGATCCTTAGATCTAGCTACCCTCCAAATAATGGTGCGCCCTCCTCTTAAGGAATTGTCCCACTCTCAATACAAATAAATCCTCCACTGAAATGCCTCCAAAAACAAGCAAGAATGATGCTAAGACACCTCCAAGGAAAACCCAATACCTGGAATTCCTTAAACCTCTTCTCCTCAGCTAGATCGAATCCTCGCTCAATGAATGGTGCGCCCCTCTTGCTGGAAACCCTCAACAGATGCACCCTCTCTCTATCTGCACATGTAACTAATGTAGAATCCTCCTGCAACTGAGTAGATCTGGAACTAGAATGGTGTGGGAGAGTATTGCATCTCCGTGACCAAGATTGGGACAAGCTAGGTGGAATTTTTCATCGTCAAATCGTCCTCTAATGTTTGTTAAGTCAAAACCCTAAAAAACCCCAATGCTGGGCTCACTAGCTAAAAGCCAGAAATCAAAAGATGATCATACATGAATGAATGAGTAGAGGCCCTTACCTTTCCTTTATACGTTTTGTCTCACCTTGTCCCTCCAAAGTGACTTTCATTTTATTAATAATTAATTAATTAATTAAATCACTTTAATTAATTAATTAACCTTTTTACCTCTGAAAAACACCTTATCTCTCTCGGTGGCTAGAACCTTGGCATGGAACATTGCCTCATCGGGGTATCGGGCCACCGAGCTTCCTTGGAAAGTCCTTTCAAACAATTCTCCAGTAGTCCAGGGTCCAGTTACCCACTTACGACAGGGATCAATGGTGAAGATATGACGACCCATAGATCCAATGACTACAGTTTAAGGGCGTACAATCTAAGGTTTATGCCCGATAGGGACGCACGCTTGGCCCACTAAAAAATTGATGACCAACACGTAACGTCCTCTAGGTATGTTAGCGGCCACGCTGACATTCTATGTTAGCATGACATCACCTCTCTCTCTTTCTCATAATACAAAGGGGTGGAAGCTCGTGTTGGAACTCTGCCCCACCTGTATCAGGTATCAGGAAAACACCATATTTACATCACAGCTTCTTTCAGTACTCTGGGGATTCGATACCTCGGTTAACCAAGGCTCTCACTATCGATTCCAAATCATCCAATAACGATAGGATGGTTGTTATTCATCCTCCTAGCCAATCCTAGAGCTATTGTTCCCCGCCAGTTCACATAAGTGTTTAAACAGGTTATAGCTTATGTATTGGGCTTAGCAGTCATGTTGGGTTTTTCAACTCGGCTCCCTTAGGCTCTTAACCCATTCACAACTAGAAATGAGCATGCTACTTGACAATCAAATGAGGATTCGATTCCTCACAAAGCTTTGTATCAAGGAGAAGGAGAAAGCACAGGGTTTAACAACCTTCTTTGGCCTCCCTCATGCATGCTTTGCCATTAATTCAACATCCTATTTAAGGAAGATTACAACACTTCTTTCCTCTCGAAATGGTCATTGATTCTTATCTATAGATCCGATTCCTTTTCACGGGAAGCCTAATACAATAAATATATACACACTACTGAGCACACATGGACTACAAACATAGAACCTGTTAGTTTTCCTTACAGGCTCAGGCCCTTAGTCCTGTAATTATTTCCATTATGTCAATGTGGAATATTTGTATCTTTCAAAACAAGTCACAGAGCTCTTATGTTTAAATGTACAATACATGTATGATTCCATACAATTCTACATTTACATCAGCACAAAGACTTGCAGTGAAAGAACCATTTAGTCTATCAAACAAGCTTAAATATTCATGACTATAAATACCGGCACCAACCATTCATTATATTCATTACGCAAAGTACAATACCACCAGAGAATCTCTTGGGTTCTCTTCATTTTTATCTGCTCTAAAGGCTCTCGCATGTCTGCCCACAGTCACGTGGATTCCCCTTCGTTCGACATCCTGTGCTCATGCCTTGCTCCGAGTCGGGATTGTCTTCCTTAGAATGCACCTGTGTGCTTTTTCTCTCTCTGCCCCAAAGGTTCTCGACCTGCTTATTTTTCTTCCTTCTGTCAGAAGGAACTCGTGGAGTAAATTTTAGGGACTATCAATGGGTACTTCGTTGTTCTTCTAGCTGATAGTTTTGTTTTCCTAGCCAGATCTTCCATGCTTCCATTCATTGAGGGTGGTTGGTTGTCCAACTACCTATCCTCCCTCATTAACTATTTTGTCTTGAAATCAAGAAAAAGGAAATTATTTTTTATTTCCAAATAAATAACTCATCAAAGAGGCTTCGGTCATTTGAGCATAATGAACCCCCTCCATAGGTTCCCTCATTCTTTCATCTAGTGGTATCATGGCCAATACTTTTAAGGCTTCACCCTTCAATCAGTTGTTTGGATTCTACATTACACAATAATACATTTACATCATTTACAAGCCATAGCATGGTAATGCTATCTCCATGCTGAGATAACCATTAATAATCATAATTAATTACAATTATTTCAGAGGGTTAAAAATGGGGTATTACACTCATTAACTCCTAGTGGTTGTTGGTGTTTTATATGATTCTCGGATCTGATAGTTATTGCCTTATTATTAATAACAAGATTCACTTTCATACATCAATTATCATAGTATAACTATACACTGGAAATCTCAACTATAACAATGCAGTGAAAATAAAAAGATCTAGAAACATTAACCATGCACCGTAGACACAAGAACACAAGAGTTTATCCTCGAAAACACAAACTTGGGAGAAAACCCGACAACCTTTCTCTAGAAGAATTCAGTCCAAGATATTACCGGTACATCACCATTAATGGCCAAAATACCATACAGAGAAGATCCTCCCCGAGGCTATCATCACCAAGACCTAACGCCTCAATAAAATGACCAAGAATAGCCAAGCAAGAGCTTATCCAAGTGCGACGCACTCTCTAAGATAACCAGAACCAAGAACTAGCGAAATTTACCAGAATTGTAGCTACAACTGCCTTGTATGCACTGCAGAAGGAGTTGTCTGCCTGTCCAAACGAAATGAGCCAGTCTTGTATTTATACTAATTTGGGCATCAGTCTAGGGCTGACTTCTTATTTCCGGGTCTTCAATTTCTTTATTAATTTCCTGTGGGGCCGACTTCTCATTTATGGGCCTTCAACTTCTTCCTAGGGCTTCTTGTAATTGTATAGTTGGGTCTTCTTATACTTTCTTGTGGAGAATGACTGCCCGAAGTTGCAAATCTCCAACACTTCCTCTCAACGAGGGAGGAGTTCTCCATACTTGGATTTCTTCTGTCATAGAAAGGTTGTCTTCATGAGCCATGTTGATGTGCCACTCCGCACATGCATTCCATCTCGGAATATGCATGTGATAGCATCTCGATTCCATCCACTCATTTATAGGAGAAGGACTACACCTAGGCCATTCACCACTAGCAGAGCCCTGTGAGTGAATAAATCATTATCCTTGGTCATATCAGCACTAACATAGCCTCGTGCATGACCAATCTGAGATAATGTCTGCCTAATGCTTATTTGGGCCACTCACCACTAGAAAATCCCCGTGGACGAGTGAATTATTCTCCTTTGGTCACATCAACACTAACATAGCCCTATGCATGACCAATCTAGGAAGAATGTATGCCCGAACCTTAAGAACATAAACATACCTAGGCCATTCACCACTCTCAGAGCCTCATGAGTGAATGAGTCATTCTCCCTTGGTCATATCAGCACTAGCATAGCCCCATGCATGACCAATATGGGAGAATGTTTGCCCGATGCCATCAACATACCTGGGCCATTCATCACTAGCAGAGCCCCGTGCATGACCAATATGGGAGAACATCTGCCCGATGCCATCAACATACCTGGGCCATTCACCACTAGCAGAGCCCCGTGAGTGAATGAGTCATTCTCCCTTAGTCATATCATTACTAGCATAGCCCCGTGAATGACCAATATGGGAGAACATATGCCCAATGTTGAAAAATCAATGCTCATCACTAGCCAAATCAACATAGTTAATCATGTGTATCATCCTCCTCATCCAAACCAACATGGCCACTATGGGAGGAGATCTGCAATCTGTTCATTTATGGATAAGTACTGGAGCTTCACTGCTCCTTTCTGTACCATATCTTAGATGAATTCCTACAAGAAGCTTTTTAAGTTGCACCACTTCACGACTTGCAACATTGGTTGTGACATACTTCGTCTCTGCTATACTAAGTGCTACAGAAGCCTGCTTCCAGCTTATCCCGAAAATCGTAATTGATTCCAAGCTGAAGCAACACCCTGAGGTGCTCAATCTATCTTCTGCACTCCCTGCTCAAGCATAATATGTATATCTTTGTAGCCCCACTTCATCACATGAGACAAATCATATCCAATTGTACCATGCTTCATTGCCACCCACTGGAACTGCCTTGGCTTCAACCAAATACTGGCTCAAGGTGCTCACTACAAAGTAAATATATGGCTTGGCATTAACCAGGTACATCAAGGATCCAATCTAATGCAGATCTCATCTGATCTTGTTGCACCTCTAATCCTGAGAGTACATCTGGCCAGGATCCTCCATCTCAAACTCTGAGGCCAACTCCCTTTGTCACTGGAGTAAGTCTTGTTGTCCATTCTGCCTCACTGGCTACTCCCTCTATGACTAAGACAAAATCCATAATTAGTCCTACTGACTGGTTGCCTTCTTTGTCATTGTAGCAATATCACATCTCCTAGAAGCCTCTTGCCTCTGAAGCTTATGTCTGGCCTCCTCAACTCATGACACATGTCTGTTAGTCCTGGGATATGTCTCTCTCCTACTTGGATCTGGGGGGGAACTCTCTCTAAATAATCGACTCATTCTTTAGCCAACTAACGATGTCTGAGATTAGGCTCACTCTGTACATTCTTGGTTAAAACTAAGCTCATCAAGTATCCATCGATCACGTAGTACCATGATCCCTCTAAAACATGACTCCCTTTGAGTCTGTACAATTTCTGGATCCATCTTCTCCCTTTGTATCTTTTGAAGTATGATCTCTAATGAAATGTCATGGGAGACTGCTCCTCCCTACCAGATATAAGGGTTGAATCCCTCTAAACTCTAGCTTCCCCTAAATTAGTACTAGGTGGGGTCGTCTGCCTCACCACTGGTGGAGCCACCTTCTCCTCACTATCAATATCCATGTGGAACACTCTGTATCCCACAAAAAAAGTATCCTTCTTTTCAGAAGGTTCTAACTTCATCTTCTTCGCCTTCAGTATATGGATGTATACGGTCATGTACACAATCCTATGTTTGGATCGTCTGCTCCATGTATTAAACTAGAGACCATCTAATATGTTGGCTTCTGCAACTGTCACTATAGCTTCCTCTCAGAGCTACCACCTGTGACTTGCCCAGAACAAGCGTAATAACAATAAAATAGTAGACACAAATAATATTCTTATGAATAGGAAATAGAAACAAGAATAAAAAAATGGGAAACAGAAACAACACTTTTCCAGTGTTGTTGCCAATCATTCCTCCGTGGTAACTTGCCCGGAACAAAGACAACAACCAAGAACATCTCTTATAGGAGATCAATTCTATCTTGCAAACAAGTGCATCATTAATACTAAACAACAAGCATTTACATAATGATTATTGTACTAAAAATATTCAAGTGTCACTAAACATTTGATAGCAAAAAGTACTCAGCAGTGATAGAACTCTAAAGATTGTTGTCTCGGTTACAATATTTATTTAAGATGTAACAATACAAAAATATCAAACTTGATATGCAAACCTGGAGTCTTAATTGCTAGGGAGGGTGTGCTATTCCTCTGAATGCACTAGATCCAATGATCCCTTTGGGTCATTTCTTGGACAAGGTCCATTGTACATCCCCTTCAAACACCCTCATACTCTGCTAAATGATATAACTTGGAAACATATATAAGTGCATACCTCTGAAATTTGTAGCACCATCCAACTTGTCTTCTAATCTAAAGGTTTGCGAAACTGGCAACTGCAACTGGCGATTGGAAACTACAACTTGAATTGGCAACTACAACTGCAACTACAACTGCAACTGACAACTACAACTGCAACTGTAACTAGCAACTGGAAATTGCAACTACAACTGCAACTATAACTGTGTAGTGGAAATATTTCAACTAGCTCTGAAACCATGTTGGTGTTTTATATGATTCTCAGATCTTATAGTTATTGCCTTATAATTAATAACAAGATTCACCTTCATACATTAGTTATCATAGAATAACTATACATTGAAAATCTCAACTATAATAATGCAGTGGAAATAAAAAGATCTAGAAATATTAACCACGCACAATAGACACGAGAACACAACACAATAACATAAGAGTTTATCTTGGGAAACCCAAACTTGGGAGAAAACCCAACAACCTTTCTCTAGAAGAATTCAATCCAAGATATTACCAGTACATCACCATCAATAATCAAAATATCATACAGAGAAGATCCTCCCCAAGGATATCATCACCAAGATCTAGTGCCTCAATAAAATGACCAAGAATAACCAAGCAAGAGCTTATCCAAGTGTGGCACACTCTCCAAGATAACCATAACAAAAAAATAGCGAAATTTACCAGAACTACAACTGCAACTACCTTGTGCACACTACAGAGGGAGTTGTCTTCCTGTCCAAATGAAATGAGCCAGTCATGTATTTACACTATTCTGGGCGCCAATCTAGGACCGACTTCTTATTTATGGGTCTTCAATTTCTTTATTAATTTCCTATGGGGCCGACTTCTCATTTATGGGTCTTCAACTTCTTCTCGGGGCTTCTTGTAATGGTATAGGTGGGTCTTCTTGTACTTTCTTGTGGAGAATGATTGCTCAAAGTTGCAAATCCTAAACAGTGGCAAGCTCTCAAGAATGGAGTTCCATCCATAGTGCTTACATAATTCACTTATAGAATGATGAGGAAAAACCTTCCACTAGAGATAACCATTTAAACACCAAACCTTCTCAGTACTCTTTGTATGTTTTCTCATTGTAATCAATCTATATACACAATTTGGTTAGAATTTTCATGACATGAATAATTGAATGGTTTCACGTCTCTTTTGTTGAGGTTATTGTTGGACACTTAATTATTGGGATTGTGTTTTGTAACAATAATGTACATATGAAGAGTCATAGGTGATAGGAAATGTCTTCATTTATGGAAGACCATCGGTAATTTGTTTTGTATTTATGCACCTATTATCTTAATGCCAAAGCATCAAACAATGTAAAGTTACATTTTCTTCCCACTCTTGGCTTGACAGTGGTATCAGAGCAAGATAACTCCATGAGCGTATTCTCTCATGCCCCTCTGCCATCTCTGCCATTCTCCCACACACTTTGTGTATATGTTTATTCCCCGCGACCTCATTTATTTTGTTTGTCTTTCATAAACCCTAAGTGTCTCCTTCTACAGAGCACTCTCTCCGTACATGAAACTATTTGCGTGTCTCTTGAAGAGACCTCTGCGTGACTCTTGTGTTGAATGTTTTTCCTACTTGTAACGGAATCAAGAGTCAATGCAATGCATTTTCCCATATTGGTTGAATCCCATATCCGTCAGCGTCAATTTCTTCCATATTTGTGACAATAGAGACTCTCCATCGCTCGTTTTGAAATATGTTAAGTTTTCATGGCCTTTCACTACCTTGAAACCCTAATAAGATTTTGATGGTCCCATCTCTGTGTTTTTAACAGTAGAACTGTTACATTTTTGGGGTACCACCATCATGATAAGTCAAAATGTGCTACAGATATTCTCTAAGATTATAATTCAAGCTAATGAATCCCATTGTGAATACTGAGAGCATCATGTCTCGGCTCATAATATCCTAGTGTTCGAATTCCTCATAAATTCACACAAGAAATCCCTCAAAAAGGGCATTGAAACACACCCATATTTGAAAACAAAGTTGTCAATAGGAGGTGAATACGTTTTAGATTCCAGTAAAATGTAGAATCCCTCTTCTCCGCTAGCTATGAAGGGACCATAGCCTGACAGCTCGTGCCAATGCCTAGAAGTGTTGAGATTGTGGCCTCGACTTGTGTCTGCCTTGGTGCGACTTGTGACTGCCTTGGTTAAACTTGAATCGACTTGTGGCTACCATGGTGTAGAGAGATTTGACTTGTGTTTTAGAAAGAATGGACATGAAGCAAAAACATGCACAATGAAGATCGATGACAAGCAAGATCAGACATAAGACAAAGATAAAGACCTGACTAAAGATAAAGCACTTATTCATTATGTAGTTGCCCATTGAAATATAGGAGTAACTGAAGATCTGCTTGATACTTCATTTGCTTCTTGGGGAGATGCATGGCTTCTTGACACAGGCGCAACCTCCCACATGACATTTTGAAAAGACTTCTTCAAAGACTTCAATGACAATGTAGATGGCGTAGTGTATTTTGTAGACATATCAAGTCTTAAACCTTCGGGAATGGGTGCCATCAAGCTTAAGTTGCATGGACTCCCAGATTTTCCTCTGCAAAATGTACTCTATCTTCCTTAGCTACAAAGGAGCTTGTTGTCCCCGGTACACATGAGATAGCAAGGCCACTCTGTTCATATGATTGATGGCAAAGTTGAAATATGAATGAATTATAATAACATGCTTGTTATGGCCAGAATGGAAGATGGAAGATTATTGAAGCTGAATGGGTCATCTGCCCATACACATACTGTCGCATACCTCTCTCATCATGACTTGGGTATAATGCCATTTAATCTTTTGTGGCATGCTAGATTTGGCCATATTAGTTATGACATACTTCATTTCTTGAGAAAGAATGGTGTTTCTAGTTTGCCTATTATTCCTAGGAAATTGAAGCAATGTGATGCTTGTATCCTTGGAAAACACAACAAACAACCCTTTCATGATTCTACTTCCAGAGCATGTAGAAAACTTGAATTGATTCATTCTAATTTGTGCATCCCTATGTCTGTTCCTCCAGCAAATGGAAACAAATATATCGTGACTTTTATTGATGATTACACCATGATGTGTTGGGTGTACTTGTTGAAAGATAAATCACAAGATTTTGAAACTTTTAAAAATTTTCACATATGGATTCAAAATGAAGCCCAGTCTCGTATTGGCTCTCTTAGCACTGATAATGGAAGATAATATACATCTAATGAATTTGAAAGCTACCTTCGCCAACATGGGACCAAACATCAAACCACAATTCCATAAATCCCCAACACAATGATGTAGCTGAATGAATGAACAAGAAACTCCTAAATATGATTTGTTTGTAGTGTCTCGATTAAATTTTTTGTTGTTTTACTTAGTTTATTGTTTGGATATTTTAAACAAACAATGTGTATGCCAAATGCCTACAACAATATATAGCAAAACTGAACTCTATTAGGCTTCACCAATATAATATCAAATCAAACTCTTTTTTTGGTTGTTGCATTTAATTACTCAAATAACTGGAATACATGAGGAAATTGTCTAGCAACAATACACAAAAAAATTATGGAACCTGATATATCATGACTGTAGGCTATCCTTGCATACACAGTGAAAAAACAAGCTATGAAAGATAGTCATGAATGCAACATCTTTTGTAGAAGATACTATATATATATATATATATATATATATATATATTATGGAACCTGATATATCATGACTGTAGGCTATCCTTGCATACACAGTGAAAAAAAAAAGCTATGAAAGATAGTCCTGAATGCAACAACTTTTGTAGAAGACACTATAAACAAACCAATAAATCTTAAACAACAACCCAACAACTAGACTCGGCCTAGATAGAAAATATAAGATGCCAACAATCCAAAAAATGATCATTAATAAGGAAACTCGACCCAGTGATGAACAAGCTCGTCCAACATGTGAAATATGCCCTTCTTCTACCAGAAATCGACCCCCAAACATAGGAAAACTCCACCTCTTGTAGAAATAATAAAACCAACAGTGAAGAGTGTGCCCAGGTAGGATAAAATCACTCCCACAATGAGTGACATGACTCCCTTAGACCACAAACTCACCCAACAAGGTATACTTGGCCTCTATGAAGGAACACACCCCAAAAAACTCTATCTTCGACCTCCAAATCTAGGAAATCAACCTCTTCAACATTAGCTCGACCCCACAATATAAAATTTCCCTTTAATGGAGTAGACTCGACCCACAAAGAAGGAAAACCAACCACCAATGAAGAACTCAGTTGCAAGCAAAGAAAACTTCGCTACAGGAAGATAACCTCTGTCACAATGAAGCTCTATAAGAATATCTAAGTGATCTCCTCTCAATGATAAGCTAGGGTGGATAGTTTCACCACCAAAACCAATCTAAGAAATCTCTCTAGGGTTTTTCATCCCAAGAGTCCAAAAGCCACCAAGAGCTCTCTCAAAACAATTTTAGAAATGACAAATGAATAATGGGAGAGGACGCCCCTCATTCCCCTTTTATTCTTTCGTTGACCCTTTTATACCCTTTTTAATGAAGTAAAGTGACTTTATAATTTAACTTTAGTAAAATCACTTTAGTAATTAATTAACCCCTTTTTTATGCCAGAAAGTGATTACTTGGCTTGTAAGTTCTTTTCGGACGTCGAAAGTGCCTTTCTCATCATCCCAACCTTTAGATCTTTTCATCTCGATTCCAAGGAGCTATTACACGAAGGTGTTCCCTCCAACAATATGACCCAAATAACACCTTGAGTGCATTTAATTAATTTATACTCAATAATACCCTTAATTTACAAGAATCGTCGGAATGCCACAAAATCAAGAATGAATTGCATGGAAGTGATCCTAATGATGAAATAAGGTGAATGGACTAGGTTAGGCCTCATATAATTCCTCCAATTCGCCTGAGCCCCCCGTTAACCTCCATTTACCCCTTTGTTCAAGTTGACATAGACCCATAAGGTCACCTCCAACTATAAAGCAGGGGAATCCAAAAATGGGGACATTACAGTCCTCCCTTCCTAAAGATTGCTTGTCATCAAGCAATGCCATCACACTCGTATGAACAACAAATTGAACCAAACTAAAACTAATAATGATCCCCGAGTCCCAAACCAATTTGAAATATGTGGAGCACTTGTTGCCCACAATATTTCCCTACAATATACTAACGCAAGGGGCCTCCTGAAAGTAACAACTGGCTCTCCCATCTGTATTAGTTTCCAAATTGTCTACCCATAAAATCCCAGGGTCCCATGTTATCACTAGAAAGGACCCATCATGTTAATGTTGCACCACTCTGATCATAAATATCTAATCCTCCTACCTAGACGATGTACTTCGCTCCTACAACCAAAAGTTGTAATGCCTCAAAGGATTGTCCCCACTATTGAGGATCATAGCATGTCAATGTATCCCAATGAAGTCAACCAAACCAATTCTAAAATCAAACATCTCGGGGAAGTCTACGTGGTCACAAACTGACAGGGCATCAATGACACATAATCTCCAAGTATCAAAGGGGAAATCCCTAATACTAAGACACCCCCAACCTATTGCAATCATCGATGCATCATCTGAAAAATCTCTCGACACATCATCCACAAAGTCCCTCCAAGAAAACCTCTCTTGAACCAACCTATAAGTGGTAAAGTCACTAGGGTCCCAAACTAACCTGTATGCTGTGAAAAACCTTCTAATCATAGCCCTGATCTATGAGGTTCCAACACAAGAATTCACCTAACTGCTTTTGATAAGCTAGACAATAAAAAATTGCACAAACTCGGTCAACTCATTAGAAGACCACTCCTCCAAGCAACTAAGCCTAAGCATCCCAAGAGTAAACTTTTAAAAGCGAAAACTAACCATCTCATATGTATCGATCACTAAGTTGTCAAACATTGTAGTCATAGGGTCCCAAGCTAATCTCTGAGAGGAACCACCATACCGATACTACACCTCTCCAATCATAATTGTCTGACCTCCATGCTCAAATTCTGCTCTCCTCTCCTGAACCCCCACGCTGAAATCCTTGAGAGGACTGAACTCACTATCCTGGATCCTATCTAGCCAATTCATCTCGATGACGTCGAAGCCTAACCATTCATGGATAGACTCGATCTAGGGTATCCTGAGGGAAAATCCACCTCACCATATAGAACAAGGCTCAACAACTCTCACAACATCCCCACAATGACATAGGCCAATCATTGACACGACCGTATCAATCACCCTCATCATTTGAAGCAATCTATCACTCTAATGAATGCCTAGATCCCACCACTAGATTGGAAGTCCATCACTCCCAATGCTTGTTGAAATCTTCGTGAACTGATCCAACATAGTTTGGATCTCCTCCTGTGCACTTTGCACATAGATCACATGGTCCAAATGAAAGACCTCTAACATGGCCACAATGCCACTTGTCTCATGCAAATGACTCAGGTGAAACTCCCATGTTTGACTGTATATAATGAAGGTATCAAATAACAACAATAGATGCCTCTACCACTGCTTGCAAGACTGGACAATGACTAGTGTGTTAGTCAACCCGAAGGGTATGACCAAGAGATCATAATGAAGTTTGGAAGCAAACCTATGACTATCCTGTTCCCCGGCCCTCATCTGCTGACATCCCATATGAAGATTGGTCATCGAGGGATATGTTTCTCTCTGAGGTTCACCCATCCACTCATCAACCCTGAGCAACCACAACTCAATTGTATGCCCGAGGACTCTTTTGGGAGGTCTCCTTGCTGGAAACACCCCACAACTCCATTGTACTCTACCATGTACCAATGAATATCCTTGCATACTATTTCCCATCATTGAAACGTCCTGTACCATCATGTATCATGTATGCACGACTGTATCCATTACTCCACTAATGTCAACTGAACCTAGATTCTAGAGTGATGTGTCCATCTCTATCATATACTCAATCCCATAATCAATAGGTACATATACATCCTTTTTGGCTGATCCACAAGGAATATGCTCAGCTATATGCTCTATAGTTGAGCCTCGAGCCTTTAATGGGATCTTCAAAGGATGTGGCTCATGATCCCCATAATGAAAAACAAGCGCATAATAAAAAACCTCTAACTCATACCTCTCCTCAAGCGCATGCAAATTTGACTGCTCCTCATGCTGGATCCTCACAATAAGCTCCTCCATCCAATCATAAACACTACTGGCATCCTCCCATGCTATGGATGCTATAGACGATTAATCCTCTGTTGTAGATGATGACAACCGTACCAGACTCAGTTCCTCATAAAGCTTGACAACCTGTATCTCTGATTCTTGAAGGGCCATCTGCGTGCTCTTCAAAGAATCCTTGGTAATCTCAAGCTCATGGGTAAGCTTGTCGACCTCCCATTCTTTCCATTTTAATGCACCATAATACATATCATCAAGTGTGAGAATATAATCTCTCTTTAAAAGTTGATGTAGGTAGTTGGTTTTCATTACTACCAATGCCTCCCTAAGTTCCTGAAATTTTGCAAGGGGAAGTTCTCCCCCAAATTCATCATGTGTCCTTGGAGCCTTCCAACAAAAAATATGTTACCAATATATGAGTGTTCTCAAAATGTTTTATGGCTGCCACAATCATGTCCTCACTCACCTTCAATTGCCCTGTCAAATGATGGGACTCATAGGAAAAACCCTCTACATACCAATTTTTTTGTGTTGTAGTCATGCTCCCCAAAGTCGTCTTCCCCTTTGTCATCCTTTATGCACAGCTCCTGAGATGATAGATCAACATCCAAAGGAAACTCACCCACCCCTAAAACTTCATCACATTTAAGTGCATTCACGCCCTCATCATCATTAGAATCATAAATGGGATAAGGCATTGAATCATCAACACCTGCTGATTGGAAAAATTCATCTTGGGTACTATCAACATATCCATCACGTGTACTGGTGTTGACAATCTCATAGGATGGCTCTAACGGTGTATCAAGGAATGATGGTTTGTCATCCTCATTGCACATATCCTCAACATAACTAGATGCATGCGCCTCCAACGAGTCTCCCTATCCTTCACGCTCATCTCCCCTTAATTTCTTCCTTGTGCTTTTCAAATAATCCTTGTTCCAATCTCTAGGCCCGTTCTCACACTTGATGGTGCAAAAGTCCTCCAGTGACATAGTGGCACAAAACTCTGCATTCCACACCTGATACTCCTTGTAGTAAGTTATGAGCTCAAGATCCTTCCTGAATTGCTCTAATCCAATTGTTAGATCCCTCTTATTTTTTTGAAGGATTTGCAAAGTCTCTGCCATAAGTTCCTAAGTGGTATTCATCTTTTTTTAGCCCATTGAATGCAAACTTGATACCAAATACCACTGCCGATATAGAAAGGAATAAGTGTTGGTCACTTTATTTGAAGCAATCTGACATTATCCTCCTGCTGAATACTCCACAAGCTGGTAGGATATATGGATTTGATACCACTTTAGTGTCCCGGCTAATTTTTTTGTTGTTTTACTTAGTTTACTGTTTGGGTATTTTAAACAAACAATATGTATGCCAAATGTCTAGAACAATATATAGCAAAATTGAACTCTACTAAGTTTCACAAATAGAATATCAAATCAAACTCAATCAATTTTTTTTTGCTGCATTTAATTATTCAAAAAATTGGAATACATGAGGAAATTGTCTAGCAACAATACACAACAAAATTATGGAACCTAATATATCATGACTGTAGGTTGTCCTTGCATACACAATGAAAAAACAAGTTATGCTGAAGTTTCAATCCCAGAGATAGAGAGAAATGACCCAACAAAGGTTAAACAACAACCCAAAAACTAGAATCGGCCCAGATAGAGAAAATAAGATGCCAACAGTCCAGAAAACGTTCATTAAAGAGGAAACTTGGCCCGGTGATGAACAAGCTCACCCGACATGTGAAATCTACCCTTCTTTTACCATAAATCGACCCCTAAACACACGAAAACTCTACCTCTTGCAGAAATAATAAACCCAACAGTGAAGAGTGCACCAAGGTAGGAGAAAATTGCTCCCACAGTTAGTGACACGACTCCCTTAGCCCACAAACTTGCCCAACAAAGTATACTCGACCTCTATGAAGGAAAACGCCCCCAAAAACTCTACCTTTGACCTCCAAATATAGGAAATCGACCTCTTCAACATTAGTTCGACCCCACAATATAAATTTCCCTTCAATGGAGTAAACTCGATCCGCAAAGAAGGAAAACCAACCACCAATGAAGAACTCATTCTCAAGCAAAGAAAAATCCACTAAAAGAAGATAACCTCTATCCAATGAAGCTTTGTAAGAAGATCTGTGTGATCTCCTCTCAATAACCAGCTAGGGTGGATAGTTTCACCACTGAAACCAATCTAAAAAATCTCTCTAGGGTTTTTCGTCCCAAGAATCCAAAAGCCACCAAGAGCTCTCTCAAAACAATTTTAGAAATGAAAAATGAATAATGAGAGAGGGTGCCCCTCATTCATTTTATTCTTTCATTGAACCTTTTACCCTTTTTAACAAAGTAAAGTGACTTTATAATTTAACTTTAGTAAAATCACTTTATTAATTAGTTAACCCCTTTTTAATGCCAGAAAGCGGTTACTTGGCTTGTAAGTCATTTCTGGACACCGAAAGTGCCTTTCTCATCATCCCAACCTTTATATCTTTTTCGTCTCGATTCCAATGAGCTATTACACGAAGGTGTTCTCTCCAACAATATGACCCAAATAACACCTTGAGTGAATTTAATTAATTTATACTCAATAATAGCCTTAATTTACGGAAATCGTCGGAATGCCATAGAATTAAGAACGAACTATGAAAAAGTGATCCTAATGATGAAATAAGGTGAATGGACTAGGCTGGGCCTCATATAAATCCTCCAATTCACCTGAGCCCCCTGTTAACCTCCATTTACCCCCTTGGCCAGGCTAACATAGACCCGAATGATTTATGCCCATATGTCACTATCAAGCTTTAGGAAGTGGATATTTTTTCTTGGCATAGAGATGCAACCCACAAAGAAGATGCAAAGGCCAGAACTCAGCTTCTAACTCCAAGACTGCGCCTAGCACACAACAAACCTTTATCTTCAATACTAAAAACATTCCTTCCCCAACTATCTTTCCCTCATATGATGAACTTGCCCCAATAGTGGGTAAGTCGACCCCCTTTCTCTAGGAAACAAGCTTTTCTCAATAAAAAACATAGCTGTAGAGATAAATATTCCTTTAACCCAAATCAAATTTTGTAAATGAAGAACCTAGTTGCAATGAAAGACTCAATCACCACAAATAAATCTCAAGAACGAGAATACAAGCTCAGTTGGAAATGAAGTACGATGAAGAAATTTGTATGATCTCCTCCCTTCGACTAGATAGGGTGGATAGTCTCACCACCGAAACCAATCTCATAAATTTCTCCTAGGGTTTTCATCCCAAGAGTCCCAAAGCCATGAGAGTTCTCTCAACTCAATTTTAGAAAATGTCAAGTGAATAACAAGAGAGGGTGCCCCACATTCCCCTTTTATTATTTCATTGACCCTTTTACCCTTTTTAATAAGGTAAAGTGACTTTATAATTTAACTTTAATAAAATCACTTTATTAATTAATTAACCCCTTTTAAATGTCAGAAAGCGATTACTTGGATTGTAAGTAATTTTCGGACGTCGAAAGTGCCTTTCTCATCATCCCAACCTTTAGATTTTTTTGTCCCAATTCCAACGAGCTATTACACAAAGGTGTTCCTGCCAATAATATGACTCAAATAACACCTTGAGTGCATTTAATTAATTTAAACTCAATAATACCCTTAATTTACGAGAATTGTCAGAATGCCACCGAATTAAGAACAAGCTGTGTGGAACTGATCCTAATGATGAAATAAGGTGAATGGAATAGGTTGGGCCTCATATAACTCCTCCAATTCACCCAAGCCCCTTGTTAACCTCCATTTTCCCCTTTGACCAAGCTGACATAGACCTATAAGGGCGCCTCCAACTGTAAAGCAGGGGATCAAAAAATTGGGACATTACATCGTTCCATGATGTTTTTCAAGAATGTTAAATTGATGTTTTGGGATGATGCATTTCTATGTGCAATTTATGTCAAAAACATGTGTCCATCTCATGCTCTTAAAAACAATACTCCTTATGAAATGTGGTATGGTCACATTCCTTCAGTAAGGCATCTCAGGGTCTTTGGTTCCACTTGCTATGCCTTGATTCCTAAGGAGCAAAGAAGCAAGCTTGATGCAAGGAGTCAGAAGAGAACCTTCTTGGGGTACTCAAATACCACCAAGGGGTATTGTCTTTACGATGAGACAAACAAGAAATACATACTTTCCAGAGATGTTATCTTTCTTGAATCCACCAATAAAGATGAAAGTGTTGAGAGGTAGCTTGATCATCTGGACGTATTCACTCATGTAAATACATATCATGAATTTGATGATGAGATTCCACATCTTGAAGTGGGGATCCCTATCTTGGGTCAATCTCTGGAATCTCCTTTTGAAGCACCATCTCCCCCACATGAAGAAGTTCATGACACTTTATCTAAACCTGAAGATTAGTTGGATGCTGTGATCGAGAAGATTAAAAAGTTGAGGCTTAATGAAAACTCAACACCATCTCAAACAATTGAGCAAACTGGACCATTTCAGGAAGGTCCACCAAAATGGGTCGCTAAAACATTTGAAAGTGTTCATCTCGATGAGGTTGGAAAGATAGGAACCAAAATGTCCTCAAGACAAGATGGAGGTAATGTAGATAATTCAAAATCATATGACGTAGATGACATGGATGTTTCATATGATTGTGAGTTGAAGTTATCTACTAACCATGAACCAACTTCCTTTAAAGAATCCACTTCTCATGATGAATGGAAATAATCCATACAGAAGGAATATGATGCTCTCATCAAGAATGGGACATGGAAGTTGGTGGATTCTCCTTTTGGAACCAAACCAATCGGCTGCAAGTGGGTATTCAAGAACAAATACATATCATATGGCTCACTTGACAAACACAAAGCAAGGCTCATGGAAAAAGTAATTGCATAGAAAGAAGGTGTTGAATATGAGGAAAATTCCCCCCCCCCCCACAATAAAATGGCCTACCATCTGCACTCTATTTTCCATGGCAGCACAAAATGGATGGAAAATTCATCAATTGTATGTGAAGATTGCTTTCTTGAATGGAGACATGAAGGAGAATATGTTCAAGTCTCAACCAAAAGGCTTTGTTGTGAAGGGACAAGAACATAAGGTATGCAAGATCATCAAATCCTTATATGGCTTGAAACAAGCACCTCGAGCATGGTATGCAAAGTTAATTGAGTATCTTCTGAAATTGAATTTCAAGCATTTCAATCTTGATGATGCAACTTTGTATATCTTGTAGTATATGTAGGTGATTTGTTGATAACGTGGAACAATGAACGATACATTGCATCCATAAAGAAAGAGTTGAAGAAAGGCTTTGAAATGACAGATTTGGGACATCTTCACTACTATTTGGGCATTGAAGTGATTCAAAATCCAAGGTAAATATTCATCTCCTAGAAGAAGTACATTGGAGAATTGTGGAACAAGTTTGGCGTGGTTGAGTGCAATCCGGTTTCTACTCCAATGGAACAGAATTTAAAACTCACATCAAAAGAAGGGACTGAATTTGAGGATGCGACGAAGTATAGATAGTTTGTGGGAAGTTTGATCTATTTCACTACCACCAGACCAAGAATTTCATTTGTTGTTGGGATTCTTTAGAGGTTCATGCAAACGCATTGTGAAGGAAATTGGTCTGCAACAAAAATAGTTCTAAAATACTTGAACGAGACTCAATATTTTGGACTCAAGTACTCTAAGGTAGATGACTTCAACTCGATCGGATATTCTAATGCAGACTTTGTTGGGGATAAGGAACCTAGAGTATCAACTTCAAGATATCTCATGAGTCTTGGATCAATAATTGTCTCTTGGAGATCACACAAACAATTAGTTCCAACATATTCGACAATACATGCATAATATGTGGCAGCTGAAGAAGCGATGAAGGAGATTGTGTGGCTCAGGAAAATACTTGAAGATTTGCAGGGGAAATAAGTGAATTCTACTCCTCTTATAATTGACAATACTTTTGCAATCAAATTGGCCAATAATCCCAAATTCCATGATTGAACTAAGCACATCAACACAAAGTATCACCAGATTCAATATCATGTAGAGGCCAAGACAATTTACTTGAGACATTGTTCCACAAATGAGCAAATTGTGGACATGTTCACCAAAGCACTTGGAAGAGAAAAAATCAAGAAGTTCAGGATGATGCTTGATCCAGATGGATATCAGTGGCCACCAACATATTCCACTCGATTAAAGAACAATTTTACATTTTGGCAGTTTTTTACAATTTTTCGAGTCCTAAACTTTCAAGGTCATTTTAAGGCCCTAAACAATGTTTTTTTGGACTTTTTGGGGACAGGGGTTGCCAACGACATACCTTGAACCTTGATGGAAAATGTACTTCTCGGGTATCCCTTTTCGACGAGGTATCCAATACCCAAAACAAATATTGTATGCAAATGTTACGCCCTCTGGAAGTTGACGTATCAACTACCCCCATTGGGGCCCGCAAACTTTTTGGCATTTCATCTTCTGGGGTTAGGGTTTTGGATTTTATTTATGTTAAAAAAGGCCTTTGGAGCCTCATTGTAAACATCATCATGTTCTTATGAATGAGTGTAACCATCACATCGCTTCTCAGAGATAAACTGCCACATTGTAGCGAGTCATTCACTCTTTAATTTTATAGTTTTTGTACATTCTCTCATTAATAAAAATTGTGCATTGCAATATTTCTGTGTTTATTGCAATCTTTGTATATTTCATTGTTATATCTCTACCTTCCTTTCATTCTCAAAATAATCTGGATCAGTGGTATCATATCAGGCTACTCCTTTTCGTTTCTTAGTGCATGTGCCCGACGAGGTCAAGGTATAGAGAGTTGGGTCTCGAGCTAGTTTCTCTTGAGGAAAGCCGCTCTCTCCAACCCAAGAGGCCTTCCATGGCGAAAGATAAGAGAGACGGGGGAGCAGAAGATCCCATCAAGCTATTTCTAGCGGAAGCCCTCATGCAACATAGGAACGAGATGTTGGAGAATTTTTCCCAAATCCTTCAACGATTGCCAACAGTATATTGGGCCCCAACAACTCCCCCTAAAGTTTTACAAAATTTAAAGGGCCCCTGTTAGAATCTTGATAATTATAATGAGCTACAGAATCAACCTTTTCAAATAGTTCCATACCTTGGCTTGCTTTGAGACATACTTAAGACATTCACTATAGTATGAGACATTTATTACAAGAGTATATGTCAAAAGTTAGAAACGAGCATAAAAATCTCAATTTAAACTAAAACGTTAATTTTTATCAAATGTTTACTTTCGTTTAAATTATGATTATGTGTTCATTCTTTTGCTCATTAGCAAGTTTGACTATTTTGAATAATGTGTTCAATACTTTATCAAATAATATCTTGGTTGGTTTCTCATTTTCATGAAATCATTTAGTGATATTAATTAATTAAATTCTTTTTCATTTTGCATCTCATTTCAAAATAATAATAATCAAAGAATTATCTATCATTTGTTTGATTTTGTAAAAAACTAAAATTAATAGTTTTTCTCCATTAAATTGAAGCTTCTAGATCATATTTGAAAACAAATTATAAATAATGTTTGTTTATAAATTATAATTAGTTTAAATTCATTTTTTATTTTTCTAGATTTTGTTTTATTCACAATTTTTAGGTTATTAATTTAGGTTTCTTTTTGTTTCACAATTTTCTATTATCAAATATTTGATACGGATATGATCATGGCTTGATTTTATCATCCAAATACGTTCAAGATGATTGATCCAAAAATAATTTTGGATTGCTACAAATAATTTTATGAGCAACAACAGATAAAATTTGGAAAGGCGTCAAGATCATACAGATAATTTTGCAGAATTGATTACAGCCAAACCGTGAGAAATTTGAAGAAACGATTGAAAACCCATAACCAAAATGGACCCATTTACCTTCCTTTCAGAGATTTTCGAAAAAAAATGCACGATTTGAGATATATTTGGGTCTCATTTAGAGGCAAATTTCAGGTGGCAGAAATTAATAGTGACGCCCAGACTGTTCAGTCATTTTATAAATATATGAGAAAGATCAGAGCCATAAAGATCCAAAGAATTGGAGAGGAGGATTTTAATCCTTTCTCTTTTGTATATTATTGCTTTTGTAAACTTTTATTTCTTTTCAAATGGAGTAATGGATGGCTGAAATCTTTGGGAGAATGGATGAATATTTTCAAAGAAGAATATGAAATTCCAGGTTACTTAATGACTTTTGTCCTGTAAGTAAAATGATTTTATTTTCATTATAATATATTCATATTCTTTGAATAATTGATTGTGCATTGATTTAAATAGCTTTAGTCTTTTTTTATCAATACATGGTTAATTATTATCATTTATGTATTAATTTTTCCAATCTTTAAAGTCTATTATCCAAAAAATTTCTTCCAGGACTACATAATGGACAAATGATTCTAAAAACTTAATAGAACGACATATATGCATTTTGGCTTTAGCCTTTTGTTTATAATGTTGTTATTTATGTTTTTTTTAAATCCTGTTACATGTGCAGGTCTGATATCTTTAGATTAAATGATCTGTGATGTGTAGGAGGTTTATATTATAAATACCATCTA
>ML787686.1:352227-363981 GCA_009831015.1 Picea engelmannii | reverse complement strand
AGCCATTAAACCCGTCAGAACGAGTTACACCAAACGACTTGGGTTATTTAGACAACCCCGGAACGAACTCGCTCTTCCAGTTGACGGACGATCAATTTCGCCCGTCAACACAGTAATAGGCGTTTCTTCATCAAGCAGTCGCTTTGGAGACAATACCCCATTCAAGGTACAAGTTAATTTTGATATTCTTGTATTTGAAGGTCAGATCGATGCATATGCTTTGGAAAAATGGTTAAATTTGGTAGAAGGTTATTTCTCTGTTCATAATTTTTTCGACAAAGAAAATATCACCTTTGCACTCCTTAAGGCTCTCCCCCATGTCAAACATTGGTGGGAAACTTATTGGAGCGAAATTCCACAGGGGAGTCTAGAAAATTTTGGGCCAAGCCCACTTGGGATTTTTTATGGATGTGGTCAAGAAGAAATATTACCCTATAGGAATATATGATGGCCAATACATGAGATGGATCATGCTGCATCAAAAGTGGGACCAAACAGTGTTGGAGTTCACAAATACCTTCCATACCTTTCTCACCAAGCGGGGTATCAAAGACTCTAAGTGACATCTGGTTCTGAAATACCGCATGGCTCTACACAGTTACATCCAAACGGAAATGGAGTTTATGGACATCTCATCACTGGGAGTAGCTTATCAATATGCTATCAAAATCGAGTAGAATTCTAAGCACCAGAACAAGCGAGAATTTGAGTATGCAAATCCGCAACAAACAAAGTATGGTAAAGGCAACCCTAACAGACATAACAACCAACCTCAAGACAACTAGTCCAAGCCACATGAAAATAAGGGTAATGGGAAGACGAAGAAGGACACTAGTAAGTGGTGCGATTTCCACAAAATCCCTTGGCACAACACCAATGAATGTTGCTCAAAACAGTCAGTGGTGGCCAAGCTCTGATTCAGACAATAAGAAAATGAGACATATAATTGATGCAAAACCCACTACTACTTTCGCGATCACAACAATCCAACCAAAAGAACCAGAGGATCCCGAGGAGGGGGAGCGCCTCTTCCATTCATGGATGTGGGTGAAGGGGACCCCGCTACATTTCATTGTTGATAGCGGAAGCCAAAATAACCTCATCTCAGAAGAGGTCATCAAGTACTTGGATTTTTTGACAACACCACACCCACAACCATATAACATCGGGTGGCTTCGCCAGGGTCGAGATCTTCGTGTCAGCCAGTAGTTTCAATTGTCCAAGCCCTTCAAGGATGAGGTACTGTGTGATGTTTTCCCACTGGAAGTCTGTGATGTTCTATTAGGCCAGCCATATATGTGGAAGAATCATGTTGTTTATGAGTCTCGACCCTGTAGAGTCATTGTTACTCTTGGGGGTCAACTCTATAGGATACCAGAGGTAGTTCTGACTACTGTCCCAACAAAACATTGTCACAAAGTAATCTCTCATACTGCAAAGTTTAGCCTCTTCGTAATCCGTTCAAAAGGTGAACATAAGGACACTGCAACCACTGCAACCTCAGACCAATACCTTTCTATCCAATAGAACTAGATCGAAAAGATTGTAGAAGAGCAAAAATATATATTTACTACACCTACAGGGGTGCCTCCACACTACCCAGTCAAGAAAAGTTATAATAGATCCCTTCATACTCTTCATGCTGCATCTTCACCGAAAAAGTCCTCCCACACTCAGGCAGATCATGTAGCTAGATTGGTTGAATGGATCCAACCCCTCCAACAACAGGTTCACGACAACCTTCAACAAGCTAAGCAAGACAACTTCTGTAGCAAGGCAAGCAACTCACTAAGGTTCAAATTCAACAAAAGCTTTCCCATCTACAATGGGAAATTGATGAAATGGGGATCATTGGTTCCTAAGGAGGGAGGAATGCTCCATACATATATCGGTGGCTACCCAGCTATACCACTAGATCAAAGAACAATTTTACATTTTGGCATTTTTTTTTATAGTTTTTCGAGTCCCAAACTTCTAGGGCCGTTTTGAGGCCCTAAATGATGTGTTTTTGAACTTTTGGGGGGCCAATGATTTTCACAACATGGTTTGGTCTTTGGTGGAAGTTGTACTTCTCGGATAGACCTTTTCGATGAGGTATCGAATGCCCCAAGTGGAGATTGTATGCAAAATTTACGCAATTGGGAAGTTGACATATCAACTAACCCCATCGGGGCCTACAAACCTTTTGGCGTTTCATCTTCTGGGGTTAGGGTTTTGGATTTTATTTATGTTAAAAAAGGCCTTTGGAGCCTCATTGTAAACATCATCATCTTCTTGTGAATGAGCGTATCCATCRCATCTCTTCTCAGAGATAAGTTTCCACCATTCTAGCGACTCATTCACTCTATAATTTTATAGTTTCTGTACATTCTCTCATTTATAAAAATTGTGCATTACTATATTTCTGTGTTTATTGAAATATTTCTGTATATTTCATTGTTATATCTCTTCCTTCATTTCATTCTCAAAATAATCCAGATAAATGTTTGGACTCACACACACCCCTTCGGATTAAGGGGGGGAATGTTGGACATGCAATCCTTGGGATTGCATTTTGTAACAATAATGTACATATGAAGAGTCATAGGTGACAGGAAACGTCTTCGGTTATGGAAGACCATCATTCATTTGTTTTTTATTTATGCACCTATTATCTTAATTTCAAAGCATCAATCAATGTGGAGTTATGATTTCTGCCCACTCCTAGCCTAACAGTTATAAAAGTATAAACATAGAATGAGAAAAAATGTTATGGAGAACATTAAGTTTTGGGGCTTGGAGTCTACATATATATCCATCTCCGGTGTCCCCTATGTGCATCTCCATTTTGTAAATCCTACGCAACATGGAGATCCACAATTACTACTATTTTAGGATTATTTCATCATTAAGTAATGTAACATGTTTAACTTAGAGTTTAGTGTTGTTTCTTCCTCCTCTAAGCATCTATTTGCTCTCTAGTTGGTTCATTGCACTGAGAAAAGTGATGTGCATTTTACAGTTCAGTATGAAGGTATTGTAACATCCATCCAAAATAAAATATTACACAAAACCAAAAATATAATAATAATAAATCTAATGCGAACTAAATAATATTCATTTACATGTCTATACATAGAAATAATATTGTAAAAACTAAATAATACCGATTATTGGAAGAGGAATATGAGACAATTTTATTTGTTTTATTAACTCACTACCAACTGTGAGCTATAACACACTAGGGTAGCTATCTATTAACTCAAAATATCTTAAACACCTAAATATTTATAGTGCAATTATTTTTTAAAACTTTTTTTAGACTTAAACTAAGATGAATATATTATAATTAATTGCTAAATAAAATGGTTTGTTAGCTCCCATTGGTATCTTAATCATACACCATCTATGAAACATTGGTTGATATTAATTGGTCCAAAAATAACATGCTCATTTTCCACACAAATAGGTGTAAAATTCATATCATATTCATTGAAATGTAAAAATAGTTTGTTATGTACCTTCAATGATCCCTTCCATTTGTTAATTCTTCTTAAATTGTAAAAACCAATGAAAGTTTTTTTTTACCCATAAATAGTATGCATGGAACCTCCAATACACATCAAATAGTACTCTCCATCCTTGAAAATAATTCAAAGTCTATAAAATAGAAGCATGACATGGGTAAGATAATAATCCAATGTCTTTGTTCTCACACACATTGTTTGCATAAAGGAGTTTTATACAAATAATTTCGTAAAATTATACATATACATATACATATACATATACATATACATATACATATATATATATTCAATTGCTATACATAATGGTCTAATAGAGCTATGCTTTTTAAGGATTTGTTCTAATGTTTCACAACTCCATTTGTATTTCACAAGAGTGTTTTAGTTCTAAGGATTATATTGTCTGTGGATAATATTTTTGTGCTTTTTATTTATTTATTCTCTACTCCTTTTTGCTCCTCCATTCCAAAATGTAATATTTTGGAAATTGAAGCTTTAAATTTCTAAATCTCATTATGTTGAAGGTTATGTAAACAAGGTTCGGTGAAAATAAGCATTGTAAGGTTTGATCTAAAAAACGAGAAATGCATTGTTGTCACTGTACAAAAACTTGATATTGGCCTATGGAGGTTGTTGATTGATGTATCAAGATACTAGTTTATTTCAATGATTTCAAATGAATAATGATCTTGAATTTTGTCGTGACTACTAACCTAAATATCTCTACTTGATGCATGAGACTACGACCATCACCTTGGCTAATGACATTTACAAGATGGATTTGCTTGAAAGTCTTATAATTGTTGAATGTTGCATTTGGAAAATGCCAATGAAAGACCCTAGCTCATTCCTTTGACAAATATATGGGAAGAGGTAATCAATCAACCAATTCAATCGAACCAAATGGGATTAACTATTTGTTTGTTCTTCTGGTGCAACAAACTATCTCATTCCACACCTTGGACTATGTCATGCATAAGAAAGTAAACCTTGACAAAGGAGAGCGAATTGGGATGTACTAGACCAATAGGGAGGGGGGTTTGGATTTTCAAGTGGTCGAATTAGCAGTTGGTTGGATTTCCATTCAATGGTTCATAAAATCCCCCACCATCACATCCACTTTGATTCTGACACTAAACCAAGCTTCCTTTTCATTCAAAATCCACACCCAATCCTCCCTAGGCATAGATCCTCCTTATGAATACATAATACATAGAAAGAAGATCTCAAATGCAATATAATATAATTACTTTCACCGCTTGCACCACATGTCTGCATCATTAGAACATATTTTTGATTAGGTGTAACCTCAGCTTGGAAGTTGTCCTATTTGATCCAATTCATATGGGTTATTAGTGGCCATTAAAATTAGAAAGTTCAAATTTGAATAACATTGTATTATCATGTTTTAAGGTTAAAATATACAAAATGTTGTTTTGGTTGCATTGTGGTTAAATGATAAATTGATGGGAGTTTTTCTCAATTGGCCTACATTCAATGTCCAACATTTTGATGCTGCACCCTCTTTCAAATACCTAAGAATCCCTAAAACACATCTTAGGAGATTAGTCCTTTCTGACTAAAACATGGGAATTTTCTATTTAAAAAAATAAAATATAAAAAGTGTTGAAGAAGTTTGGTGGACTTTGGGGTGCATGTCCCAAGTTGATGTGATGACATCCCCTTTCACTCCACTACTAACATTTCCAATGGTTTGGTGTGATTCTTATGAATCATCTTAACTTTTGGTTGTTGTCTACACAATGCTCACAAAATTACAAATCTTTCATCTGTAATTGTCATCTCTTTGATATTCATAACAATCCCATATCCCATGATTGAGATTCTATTTTACATTAAAAATCTCCATTGTGGGATGCACTGCATGGGTGCATGCGTGAGAAACAACAATTAAATACACCTATCTCGTGACATCTTGGAATTATTTCTATGATTATAAAATATCCTCTCCTCCTTGTGCATTACCCAAATTAGTTGTGAGCACCAATCCATGATAGCATATAATTCCCAACACGTGATGATATTTATGCCAATAGGGATAACAACAAGGGAGTGGTGTTCCTACTAACATAATGGTTGATTGGTTGTGGGATGAGTATGCTTTCTTACTCGGCCTTCCCTTAATCCTTTGTGGGACATATTGTGTGGGCGCATGTGTGTGAAATAACAATGAGATATGCCTATCACATGGCATCTTGGAATTGCTTCTACGACTATAAATTTAAGCCCTCTCTCTCCTTTCCTCTGGGAATAAATAGTGCTAGAAAATTAAAACTTTCTTAACCTCAAGGGTTATCAAGGATAGGGATTATAGAGGGAAAAGGTAATTTTTTATCGCAAACATTATGAACCTTGTATAGGTGAAAATCATCATATTCTGAAAGTTCTTAAGAAAAACTATGTCACTTCAAGATTACAACAAAAACTTTACATGATGCTTATTTTTTCCCATTTTTTCACGTGCCAAAGCCAAACAACACACTTGCATGTAGACATATTAATTTTCAACATCTTAATATATCCTAAGAGCAAATTATAGTTCACCAATCCACCTACACTTTAATAGTAAAAACCTAATGTAACCTACTCACCTTAACTCTTTTCAACTATATAAATAATCTACAACCTTTACTTTTTTAAAACTTAACCAGATTAAAATCCAAAAGTTTATATCCAATATTGGAATCTAAATTATTAACATAATAATCCATAATCTCAACCACAAGACAAATAACCCTACCCACAAAGAAAGGCCATTTTCAAATTCCACCCCTTATTTCTTTTAGCAATGGTACGAAAATGAACCATTGAAGTAAAACCCAATAAAAATATCAAAGAGAGTTTATAATTGATTAGTATTCACTATTTTTTTTAATGCAATCCGAAGAGTGAAAAATAACATATCGGGGAAGGAACTAGGGTTTTGATGCAGACGAAAATCTAAGGTTTTCAGATCTGATCACTGGTATCTCAATAGAGAAGTAGTAAATCCCTGTGGATCGCACCTCGACGACCCCTCTCATGGAAACCCCTGAGGGGGTGAAAACCTCCTCATAAAATGATGTAACAACAAATGGTAAATCCAGAGTAAAAATCCTTCGACCCACCTTTAAGACACTGCCTCACTTGCGTGATCAGATCCTTTAAGATGAACAAAATTTTGGCAAAGCAATGGAAGTGGAAGCAGAAGTTTCTCATCCAAAAGTGACTCGAGCTTGGAAGCCTAGAAAATGCATTCCAAAAACCCCAACAATGACAAGGTATGTAATCAATTCCACCATGGTGGGAGAAAATACCTAGTTCATGAAAGAGCATGCATTAATCATGAAATTTCTCAGTTTATGTCCTTCTAAGCAAGATCTTGTCAAATGGATCAAACATTGGTGGAACCCTAAATGGAAATATGACCTTCAACTAAGATCTAAGAGATTAATTATGATTATCTTCTATATCCTGGAGGATAAAGACCACATTTTTTAAAACGACCCATATTTTTACAACTCAACAGGGTTGTATCTCAGGTTCTGGACATATCGCTTCTGCCTGGAAAATGAAGAATTCTCACATGGTCCAGTATGGATACATCTTTACTCTCTTCCCTAGGAGCTATGGCTCGAAGAAATACTCATGGGTATCGACAACACCCTCGGGATCTATGTTAAATCCTCATAAGTCAACAGACAAAGAAGGTACACATCTTATGCTCATATTTGTGTTTATATGAATGTATCCAAAGCTTTGATGGGGTCTCTAACCCTTGAATACCAGGATGAGGAATGATTGCAAACCATTGATTATGAGCATATTCCATTTCACTGTCGAAAATGTCATGAACATGGCCACCTATTCAGGGATTGTCTCCTCAATGTCCCCTAGTCCATATGAGGATGACAATGGAAAACAAAAAGATGGTTTGACTCAAGTTCAGAACCATAGAAGGCCAAAATTGTGAAAGACAACTCAAGAACAAGGAAAAAAACCATCAACGAGAAATTCTTTTGATATTATAACCTAGGTGTCAGACTCCCAAGAAGTGGAAAACCCTCATCAACTGTGAGGAAATGAAAGTGGGAAAGGAAAGGACAAACAAGTCTCATAGCATGTTTTGGAGCAAGTGATGCAGCCTGAATCCCCTTCCCACCTAGGCACATAAACTACGATGGATGACGGTGGAGATCTGGAAATGACGGTAGATGAAACTGACCCAGAGGACATTAACCTAGAGCACCTTAAGGAGGCCTTCAACAAAAGGAACTATAGTCCTTGCCTTCGAAGCAACTATTCAAAGTGCACAAAGTATACCTGAAATGAACAATGAGAGCCACATATTGATCAGGAAGACAATTAGGCATCAGTCCTAACCAAGCCAAAGAGAAAAAGAAAATCCCAAAGGAAGGAAAAATAGGAGGAAGGAAATCAACTCGACAACTTATTCAGGAGGTTGGCAACTTCATGATTAACTCAGGTCAAATCCATAAACTTTCTGTAAGTTTCTGCCCACCCCCCCTAGACCTTCCTCATTAAGATATTCTCATGGAACATCAAATGACTTAATGGAAGAACCAAACAAAGATTTCTTTGAAGCTACATAATGGATGAAAACCCAGATATCTTGTTTCTTTAAAAAACAAAATGTGCATCCATGATAGCTGAGGGAATGTTTGAAAAGTGTTGGTGTCAATGCCATTTTTTCTACAATGATGCTAATAGAGCATCATGGGGTATTGCGGTCCTCTGGAACCCAACCACAATTAGTTTGGATGGTTTCTCCTCCATGGCCTAGACACTCACAACAAGACACCAGGCAGTTGGCTCCAGTCAGGAGGGTATTCTCACAAATTCTTATGGCCCCCAAAAGCTTCAAGACGAGGACAATTTCTTGCATGCCTTAAAATCCATAGGTACTCTATTCGTACATAAGCTATGGATCATTTGGGAGAACTTTAACATGATCCTCTCTCTGGAGGAAAAACAAAGAGGCATTAGAAGATTAGACAGATAAAGTGAGAATTTTCGAACCCTAATAGACGATCTATGTCTATTAGATATTGAAGCCAAAAATGGTACATTCACGTGGACAAACAAATGTGTAGGCCATCACCAAGTAGCGATTTGACTAGATTGATTTCTCCTTTCTGAATCAATTATGGTGGATGACCCTCTAATGGATGTGAGAATCTTGCCCAAAGCTGACTTCGACCATTGGCCCATCCATCTTTGGTTTGACATAGTAAGTACGCCCAAGCTTAAGCCATTCCAATTCAAAAAATTCTGGCTTAGACATCTAGAATTTCAAACCAATGCTCCCTCCTGGTGGGAAAACGCTGCAATACTAGAAGGAACGCTCATGTATCGATTTCAACAAAAAATGATGAACTTTAAACAACACCTAAAGAAATGGAATAAATCAATCTTTAACAACATATTCCAAGACCAAAGGTCTTTGGAAAAGCAGATGGAAGAGATTCAAAAGAAAATCATTTCATAGGGGCCCTTGGAATCCCTGTTGGAAGAGGAAGCGATAATTAAAACATAGTTGGATGAGAGATAAAAATAGGAGGAAATCTTATGGCGACATAAATCTAGAGTACAATGGCTCAAGGAAGGGGAATGAAAAACTAAAGTTTTTCATCGCTCCATGATCCAACGAAGACACACAAATCATATCACCAGGATGGAAAATGATCAGGGTGAGAAAATTATGGATCGCAAGGGGCTGGAGCGAGAGCTCACTAATTACTACAAAAATATGCTAACTGAACCAATCCCAGATCGATCTCAATCCATCAATAAAATCTCCCAACACATACTAGTGCTTATATCACCGGAGTAGAATGAAGCACTCTTAAGACCCATCACCATAGAGGAAGTGGATCAGCTATGAAAGAGATGCTAGTGGGTAAAGCCCTTGGACCGGACGATTTTACCATGAATTTTTTCCATCACTGTTGGGTAATGGTGAGAGAAGAAGTCTGGCAACTAGTAGAGGAATCACACACTTCTCTCAAGGTGTTATCAACCCTTAATGCAACCTTTATCACTCTCATTCCAAAAGAGGAAAATGTCTTTCACCCAAGTCAATTCTGCCCCATTTCCATTTGTAATGTCATTTACAAAATCATTACAAAGGTAATTTCCATCCGACTCAAGCTGATTCTACCTTTCATCATTTCCAAGGAATAATCTGACTATGTAGAGGGGTGACAAATTCTTGATAGCATTATACTAGTTCATGAGGTAATTCACTCTCTCAAGTCCACCCGGACTCTGAGTATTCTCCTTAAACTAGATCTCTCCAAAGCATTTGATAGATTAAGATGGCAATACATAAAATACATTCTCTTAGCTATTGGCTTCAGAGTTGACTTGGTCAATTGGATTCTCAATCTTACTTCCTCTGCATTTTTTTCCATACTTTTCAATGATGCCCCCTCCAAATCCTTTAAATATTTATGGGGGATCCCTTATCCCAGGGGGATCCCTTATCCCACTTCCTCTTCATCATCATGGCAGAAGGCCTCAACCGATAAATTGAGGCTTCCATAAGAAATGGCTCTCTCAAGGGCCTCTCTCGTCATGGGATGTAGCCACCAGCCTCTCATAATCAATTCATAGATGATACAATGCTTATGGGAGCCCCAAATTCCCATGAAGCTTGCAAAATTCATGACATTCTATCAGAATTTTGTGATGCCTCTAGCATGGAGATCAATTTCTCCAAATCCCGACTTTACTTCTTTAATACTCCTCCAGCTATCCAAAATCATATCTCTCGTCTCCTGCACATTCCGTGGGGCTCCCTTCTATCCAATTATCTTGATATTCCCCTTACTGACTCAACGAATCGTAATATCTCTTGGGATCCTCTTATACAATATCTTAAAAAATGTTTGAACTCTTGGACCTTTCACTCTCTCAACTTAGCTGGTCGACTTGTCTTGCTTAAATCTGTCCTTCAAGCCATTCCAACCTATCTTTTTTTAGTTCTAGCAGCTCCCAAAATTGTTCTAAATGTCATCCGCAACGTTCAGAGAAAATTTCTATGGAAAGGTCACAAAACTAATAGCAAATGGGACTTGGTCAGTTGGGATAAGATCTGCAAACCAAAACTAAATGGTGGATTGGACCTCTGTGATCCTGACTTGTTAAATGAAGCAACGGGAGCCATAATTTGGTGGAGATGGCTAAAATATCCAAAGGAACTATGGATAAGACTCTAGCAGAAAAAAATATATTTTGAGGATAGAATAAACTCAACTTATTTGCATAACAACTCATAATGTTGGCTCCAACATTTGGAACGCAACATGGCACAATAGCCCCATTGCTCGGGATCATGCTTTTTCAGAGATAAGGGGAGGCCATAATGCCCTATTTTGGTCCGATTCATGGAAACAAATCCCTCCACTACAATTTATGGAACACTTAAGCCATATTCAAGAAAAAATGCCACATAGTAGGACTTGAAGATTGCAGATCTATGGAAAGAAAAACCTCAAACTCTCAATGTCGCATAATGGAAAACTACTCACATAGACCTACAACTACTAGAGGACTATAATATCAACCCATGGTAACTTGAGGCTGCCCAAAGAAGAATTCGCAAGAGGGAGGGAGAAGATATCTTGTGTTGGGGGCATTCCCCTAAGGGAACATTTTCCATCAAAGAGGCATATGGATTGAAAGCCTAATTTCATCTCTAGCCAAAAGAAGAAATATGACATAGAATCTAGAAATCCAAACTATGGCCAAAAGTATCTYTCTTCCTTTGGATTCTTATGCAGAACCAAATATTAACATGGGACAATTTGAGTAAAAGAGGGTTCATTGGGCCCTCGGTTCGCCATCTCTGCAAAGATCAAGAAGAATCAATGGAACACCTACTAAATCAATGTCCCTTTAGCCTGAGCCTATGGAATGAACTTGCAAGTACTATGACAACCACATACAGGGAAGGAGACAACATCACTCTCACCATCAAAAAATGGAAACAATCAGGTTTCTCCAACCCCATCCTCAATCGAATGTGGCAGCTATTGCCGGGTTTTGTGGTCTGGCAAATTAGGAAGGAAAGGAATCGATGAATCTTTCAAAACAAGTACGCTAATCACACCTTTTTCTAGTCACAAATATTTGGACACATTCATGAAACCATAATATCTCAGCAATGGAATAGTGAAGACTTCAAGGCTATCCCGAGTGAGAGATTCATACTATCCAAATGGCA
>ML787686.1:316738-333569 GCA_009831015.1 Picea engelmannii | reverse complement strand
AGGTGAAAAATCTCTGTGTAATGTTTGTATTTTCCATTGTATCCTTTCTGTTATTTTCTGAATATTAGTTTGCAGTAGATATTGTATAAGGTTAGAATTTATAGTAAGAAAGACTGTCTGTCATAAAACAATAAATCTCACATACAGATGCATAACCAGAAAACTAGAATTTCTGTTAAAACTTTACAGTCGGGAGCTTCGCTCTACCATCGATGGATTACACAATATAAAGACTGAGTTCATATACTCAGAGAAAATTGCCTAACATAGGCATTCTCAGTCATCCAAGGCTTGGTGTCCCTTCAGTGAAATTCGGGCGGGTATTCTTTGTCAGACGCCACCTTAACTGCGCATGGCTCCTGCAAGGGGAGTAGCTGAGCCATTAAGTGCCGAGCTAGCGTGTGCAGACTTCCTCTGGCTAGTTGAGAACTGGGCATGGCTTCCCTGGAAAAATGGGTACACAGGACCCTCTCGAGTAGACCGCTTTCCAGACCCTCCATACCTCACACTTAATGAATGAGGAGAGGTTTCAACCACCCCTTCTTGCCTTCATTTACTCCAGCGAAGACCAGGATTGAAGTCGGGTCTGATGGCAACTGGAGGTCATGACAGGTCTCTCTGTGACTGAAACCCGACGCCCTTGAACCCCTTTGCAGAGCTCCTTTCTTTCCCAGGTGACCATGGGCTGTGACCCTGTGTTTACTCTCAAAGGTGCTTTCGACGTTCGTGAATAGGAAGGGGATGATCCCTGTTCCTTGAAATTGCAATGAGAGAAACGTCGAGACGGCTTAATTTGGTGCCACGCATCCCTCTAGATCTGACGGTTCTGAACTCTCCCGACAATGCTATGGGCCCGGGTCCTGGACACTCCTGGCACCTCATGCATCAGGAATACGACGATGCTGCACCTTGTGCCTCAAAATCGCGATGGGCGAATTGACGAGGAGCCTAATCGTGCGTGAGGTGTCTCCTGTGGGTGGACGACCAAGATTGCTCCGTAATACCGCGGGCCCAACTTTGGGCGTCTTCGACGCTTTCGAGGTTCAAGGTTTTGAGATATAGGACAACACGGAACCTTCACCCCTCGAACTCCTGAATGCCGAAACGCTGACACGACTAGATCTCTTGACACACCTCCTCTGGATGGACTGTTGCTATCTTTCCTTACACATAATATGGACACTATCCATGGCGCTATCCTCGGTGCAACTTTGCTAACCGCGATTTCTCGCCAACCATTGATCTGTTCCTTTGGATGAATCCTGACCGTTGAAATCAGACTGCTCGCTCGCTTGATTTAAGCCCGAAACAAACTTCTTCTGTGAGCTGCGCTCGACGCTCATCGCGCCATTTGCAGATATGATCACTCTTGTGCTTCGGACAAGAAATGTTACTAACAGAACGAAGTGTGGAATCCGCACGCAGAAAACAAACCGAATCCGATTTTTCTACATAGAAAATTAGAAACTCAAAATCCCTTCAAATCAAAGCAAAACAAAGAAAACTTCAAGAAAATATAAGAACTAATTTGATAAAAAAATAAATAAAAGAAAACCATGCTTGAACAAACTAGCATCTAAGTGAGAATGAAAATCACAAAATGAACAAGAACTGAATCGTTCGGTGTTTTGTGTATAAGCATGTTTCTTTCTTTAAGATAGATGAGATGCTAATTTAATCCAACTTATTATTAAAAATAAAACAAAGTTCAAAAGAAATTAAATGAAGATAGAAAAAATCCTTAATTAAGACAGGTGCAGTTAGGTGCAGTGGTAAGCCATCACCATGAAATATTACGTTAATGTAAAATTACTTTAAAGTTCAAATCCCTTATCTCTTTACTCATGCTTCATAATATCTGAAATCATTGCAACATGCTTCCAAGTTTTGTAAAATAAACATTTAATCAAGACATATACGAAAAGGAAAGAGAAAGAATTAAAAGAAGACTTCCCTGACAACATTTAGACAATGGTTCTCTATGTGCCTTCATCATTGCATTATTGAAAAGAAAAATGTGAAAAAGCAAGAAAAACCCAGAAGGACTCTATTCTTACACCTACTCTAAATTACTTAACAAATCAGAATACTAAGTGTAGTCGCATTTCCAGTGCAACCATCAGAGTAACTCYAGTCCTACAATGAAAACAAAATCAAACATCAGTAACAAGAATGGAAGTGCATCTAAGTAAGACACAAATACATCACACTTACCTTTATAATCATCATTTAGAAACAAAGCAAGCACGACCTTACCATTCCCTTGAACATTTTTGATGTATGAATCCTCCAGCCAATCCACAATTCTGTCTTGATATGGATCACAAAATCCTGAAAGAATGTGATTGAGTCCAGAAAACTTGCGAAAATTATGGGGACTTGACATAACCATCGGGAAAGACCGAAGTGACCCATCCTCCTGAAATTTCTCTGTTTTCCCATGAATTTCTTCATATGGAGGATATGAAAAGAATGTGTCATGCTTACCTCCTTGATATTTATTCACAAATAAGGTGGATATAGCCTTATCATTCTCTGGAAACTTTTCGTGATATGAATCCTCCAACCAATCTTCAATCCTATCATAATATGTGCAATTTTTTTTTTTTTTTTTGTAAGTGAGTGTGAAATTCTGTATTACTGTAAGAAGTTATGATACAAAAAAGATAAGGGTAATCCCTTGATCTACCAAAATGGAAACTAGATCAGTGGTCTCAGAGTTACGCTGTCTAAGATAGCAGGGGGAGGGCTGGGCTGCCACCATGGGAAACCGACCCAGTCCTCCGAAATCTAGTTTGAAAAACTACACCATAACCAAAACTAGAGATATAGAAACACAAAAGGTTAGCTCCTACACTGAGAAAACTTGACCAGGGCTGATCTTGCGCTAGTCCAGGTTGATAGGGTGCCTTTTGTCTCCATCCTTTCTTGCCTCGTTCTCCTTCTTCTGCTCCACCGAGCACGTCTTTCTGATACAAGCTGGGGTTCCATTCTGGTCTGCTGGAGTAATGTCCATGTGGTGGACATAGCGTTGGTAAAGGTGGAATTGGCCTGCCATTCGTTCCATTTTTTCCTTCTGGCTCCACTGGTCCTCATCAAGTCTTTTTTCAATGCCCTCCAGGTTGCTAAGGCGACTCAAAATTTCTGTAAGCACCTTCTTCTGGCCCCTGGTTTCCACCCTGTTGGTCTCCTTCCGATCAACATTCATCTTGCCTATCAGCATTTTTGTTCGCCATGCCTCCTCCACCGTTTTGTGGTAGAGGGTTGTTCTGGGTTATGTGGCCCCTGGGTGCCTTATCCCACCTGCTTCCTAAATTAGTTCTGTCTAGGCTTTGCCCTTGCGAGTGGTGTTGATTTCTCCTTCCCACCTTTTGATGGTCGCTTTGCCCTTTGTATCAACTTGCGTGAGAAAGGTACCCTTTGCTTATTTGTCTGCTTGCTCCATTCTTGTCATCCTTCGGACGCTTGTTGGAGGTGCTTTCCCCCGGGGGCCTCTCTTACTTTGGGTTTTCTTCATTCGTACTATCTCGGCTTGCTTATGGTGGTTGTTGCTTTGGGTTCTTCTCTTGTTCCTATTCACCCCTTCCTGGTAAGTAAGATGGCCTCTGTAATTGCTTCTCTCTGGTTTGTGGCTGTGCCTGTTATTTCTTGTTTTATGGGATCTCCCCAGCTGCTACCTCATTCTGGAAAACATGGTCTATTCATAAAGGTGTCCCTTTTGGTCCTTTTTCATTGTTTTAGAGTGTGTGTGTTTGATAGCCCTACTGTAATCCCTGCACCAATGCTTTTCCTTGCACGCTGTACAAAAATAATTCCCCCCCCCGTATCGGTACTTGGGTGAGGTATACCCTTACTTGACCCTGGAAAACCCTTTCATCCTTCGTCCTTTGCCGCTTGTTGGTTATCTTTTCTACTTTCCCACGGACAACCCCTTCACTTCTTCCTATTGACAGGACTGTGGTGTCGTACCTCCTCTTGATGTGTGATCTGGATCTGCATTTAACTTGTGTTTGATTGGTGGGCTATCAGATTCTGCCTGGATCCTATGTGCCCTTTAGTTATTCCTATGCCTCCAGTCTCAATGTGGTCATCCGTACTTCGACTGTCGTCACAGTATTTTGCCGCTAGTTGGTTGCAGTCTGTTCAAAACTGCCCATGCGGGATGTTACTCCAGATAATGTCCAATTCTGGTCCTTCCTTGTCGACCCCCTCATTAGCGATTTTGTTCCCCAGTCCATTTGCTGACCTCTGTACCCAGTGCAATTCCACTGTGATCCCCGTCTGCAAGTGCTCTTGAATTTTTTGCAGGGAGTGTGCCAAGTGCTAGTGCCTCTGGATTTTGCTCACTCTGGTACCATTTTGGAGTCTCCTTACTATGTTGATAACCAATGTGGAATCTCCTTCCACTATGAAGTCTGTCATCCCTTCTCGGCTTAGAATCTCTAGGCCGATCTCTAGAGATCTAAATTTCGCGGCGTTGTTTGTTACGTTTCCCAGACTCCCAACATATAGTCGGATGATATTTCCTTTACTGTCCCTAATTACTCCTCCCATTCCTATCCGTCCTGGGTTACCTTTCGACGCCCCATCGAAATTCAGCTTGAGGGAGCCTGAAGGTGGTGGTTTCTAGTTGCGCTCACCTACTTGGGGTTGCGGTTGCCGTCTAACCTGGCTGGGGTTGCGTTCATCTTTCAAGTGGAAGGCTTCTAGGATTCAAGAGTCCTAGTCTGTGAATTGTGCTCCGCCTGTCTGGCAGTTGCGGCTCTGTACCGTTTCTCTTGTCATGGAGATTATTGTTTCCTTGATCTTCCCTTTCGACCAGCTTTGGTTTCTGAAGATGCACTGATTCCTTTCCTTCCATAGTGCCCATATGATCATTCCTAAGATGAGGGTCCAACTGAGATTCACCTCTTCATTTTCGTTGTAGTTCTCTTTCTAGATATTGATAGTTGCAACGTTTTTACCTCAGATACTATTGGACTGTCGAAAGATACCTGCCGCCCAGTCCCAGAGTTTTGCTGTGTAGGTGCATTCGTCAAGGAGATGGTTCGTTGTTTCTTCCTTAACTTGATAGAGGTGACACCTTGATGGACCTATGAATCCCCCTTTCCTTAAGTTTTCCCAAGTTAGAATTCGGCTGTGGAGTATTAACCATTGGAAATTTTTTATTTTTGGCCAGTGGGGGCTGTTCCAAAGCGTATCCCATTGTTGCATCGGTTGTTCTTGATCCTGGTTTGAAATATAGTGTCAGACTTCTTTTAGATTGAATTCCCCGCCGTCTTTTTGTCCCCATCGCAGTTGGTCATCTCCTTCCATGACTGCTATTTTTCATCTTCCCAATTCCTCCTCCACCGCTTTTACTATTGTTGCGTTTTGGTCTCTATTTTGTGGAGTGAGAGTGTCACAGATTTTCCATTTTTTGTGATCTCTTTTCTATTTCCAATATTGGTATACTTTGGTTTTTCCTTGCACTGTCATCTCCTGCTGGAGTTCCTCCCTGTCTGGGTTCTCCATTCTCGGTTCTTGTTGCCAAGCGCCCTCCTAGAATCTGGTTGTTCTTCCATTCCTTACTTCCTAAAAGCCGCGTGTTTGAATCCAAACTTTGTTGTGTCAGGCTAGGTTCCAAATGGCTGAACCTTCCCTGGTGCCTCTGAAGTAGATTATGTTCTGGTCGCAATTGTCCAGGATGTACTTTGCCTTCCACAGGTTTACCCATGGTGTAATAGTTTCTTTGACCCAACACCACCGAAGTTTCGCCCTGTAGGCGTCATTAGTCACTTGCTGGTCTTGTAGCCCCAAGCCTCCTTTGCTTTTTGGTTTACAGACCTTCTCCCAAGCCACCGGGGCCCATTTTTTCTTTGTTTTCGCACCTCGCCACAGGAAGTCCCTTTGGATGGTTCTTATTTTTTGTAGTATCCCCTGGGGGGTTGGGAAGACATACATCATAAAGGAAGGGATTGCTTGCAAAATAGACTTGGTCAGAATAAGTCTTCCGGCTAGGTTGAGGGATTTGTACGTCCAAATTTTTACCCGCTCCTCTAACTTGTTTATTATTCCTTCCTAGGTTGACATTTTGTAATATTTTTCTGTCAGGGGAATGCCCGAGTACTTAGTTGGGAGTGCTTTTCATTCAAATCCGAGAATGTTGGCCAAATTCCTTTGGATTGCAGGGTCGGTATTGAAGAAGAATATCATCGACTTGGAATGGTTGATCTCTGCACCAGAGGCTTCCCCAAACTCTTCTAGGATTCATTTGTAGGCTTTAACTTCCTTGACCGTCGGTATGCCATGAAGTAAGGTATCATCCAAGAACTATTGGTGTGTGGAAATAGGGTAGTTTTCATAGGGTTTGATACCTGTTATTTCCCCTGTTGCAGTTGCATTTTCTATGCTTTGACTGAGACCCTCCATCATTAGAATGAACAAGAAGGGGGACAACGGGTCTCCTTGTCTGATGCTTCTCATGGGCCAGAAAGGTTTGGCAGGGGATCCATTTATTAGTAGCGAGTAGCTTGTTATGGATACTAGGTTGACAATCCAACTGATCCAGTGCTGGGTGAAACCAAAGGCTTCCAAAATCTTGACCATATAGTGCCAGCTAATTTTGTCATAAGCTTTTGCTAGGTCCAGTTGTATTATCATTCCCCCTCTCTTCTGAATCTTTAGGGTGTGGATTAGCTCATGGGCATGGATGATATTGTCCATTATTTGTCTTCCTTCCACAAAGCCTTCATGTTCTTGTGAGATCAATGTGGGTAGGAGGGGTTTCAGTCTATTTTCTATAACTTTGTAGATAATCTTATAAACCACATTGCACAACACTATAGGTATGTAACAGTCAAGGGTTTTGGCTTCATTTTCTTTGGGGGTTAGAGTGATCATTGTAGCATTTAGCACTTTTGGGATGGAGTCTGACCTTCTAGAGTCTTCTACTACCTTATAAATGTCATGTTTGACAATTTCCCAACAGGATTTGAAGAAATCCACTGTGAATCCATCTGGACCTGGGGCTTTCCCATTGGGTATCTCCTAGAGTACTTGGTCAACTTCCTCCTCAACAATCAGTTTTTCTAGGTTGAAGTTTTGTTCCTTGGTGTCCAGGCGGGGGATATGCTGGGTTATCCTTTGTATGGCCTCCATTTTGTCTTGGTTGGGTTCCTAGGCTATCCCATGGAAGTGGTTTACCAGAGCAGTTTCAATCTCCTTATGTGATTCTCGCTCTATTCCATCCTAGTCCTTAATCTTTAGGATTTTGTTATGGGCTCTTCTAGCCATGGTTGTTCTGTGAAAAAGCTTGGTGTTCCTCTCTCCTTCCCTTAGCCATATGATACAAGACTTTTGATGCCAAAGTGTTTCTTCCTGCTGGCAACAAGCCTCCCATTCCTGGGTCATCTGGATCTCTTCCTTTTTCTGTTCCTCGGTATAGCCCTCCAAAATGCAGGTTTCCTGGAGTTTTTTCATTTTTTCTTCTATGTTGTTTTTCTCTTGGTTTATATTCCCAAAGGTGTCCTTGTTCCACTCCTTGAGCTTATATTTGATGTATTTTAGTTTCTTATAGAGTTGGAACATCCTTGTCCCTTTCTCTGGTTGCTCCTCCCACCGCCACTATTTTATTATTTCCTTGAAAGTTGGGTGTTCAATCCAGAATTTCTCAAATCTGAAGGGTTTGTTCTTTGGTGTGGTTTGGAAGCCTTCTTCCAGTTGCACTGGCCAGTGATCAGATCCCCCCCAGGGAAGGATGTTGCAATCTAAGGTTAGCCCCTGCATAATGATTGACTTCGATACTAGGAATCTGTCGAGTCTTGTTGCTACCTGATACTGGTTCATCTCTTTATTGTTCCAGGTGAACTGGCCATTCTTAGTTTTGAGATCTACCATCTTCGCTGTGTCTATGAACTTTGAGAAATATTCCGCATCCCGATCCAATCTTCTTGTACCTCTTTTTTTCTCCGCAAGTGAAGTGATGATGTTGAAGTCCGCTGCTAGGATCCATTGGAGGTTGGTGGATTGGGTTTTTAGGTCTTCTAGGTCTCAGATCATTCCTCTCTTTTCCTCTGACACTTGGGGTCCATACACATTAGTGCAGAGAATCACCTCAGTGTTTCCAATGATTTGCAGGTCAACCGTTAGGGTGTGCCTAGTTGCTTTGGCTGCTATTAGGCTTAGGACTTGTGGGTTCTACAAAGTGAGAATACCTCCTACCATTTGGTGGCCTCCGATAGTCACTGTCTTGTACTTGCGCCATTGTTGTTTACTGATAGCCTCCATTCTGTCTGTAGTGCATTTCGTCTCTTGAATGAAGCATAGATCTGGTTGTTCCTGCTTTAGTCTATCTCTAAGGATTATTTGCTTCCGTGGGCTGTTTAGGCCTCTTATATTCCACGTTACGAACTTGATTTAAACATGTGAGGGGGAATTGGGGAAGATTTTCTTGATCTTACCCGAGTTTATCAGTAACGCTCCAAGCTCCTGTAGGGATACACTGTTTGATTTCCTTCCTTTTTTCCTCCTCGTCTTCTTGGGTGAGAGCTATGGTTGTCCCTCACCGACTTTTACTCCTAGGTGTCCTATCTCCCCGTGTGTGCATTTTAGTCTTCTGGCTTTGGCTTCCTCCCTTAGGAGAAACAGGTACTGAATGCGGTCAAGTTTCTCTATTGGTACATTGTCTACTCCCTGCCTTTTCCATTGCTCTAGTATGTTCGGGAGATCTATCCCTTCCCTTTCCACGAGGTCTCTGAGATCAGGGTATTCTGTTTCTACTTTTCTCGGGGTCATTTCTGCATCTCCTTCTACGTCTTGCACGGGGGTGTTGTCATCTTTGTTTTCTCCATTCATTGGGGTTGCGCAGCTCCCTCATGATGTCTTGTTGCTTGGCCAGTCGGTGGGCTCGTTTGTTGCCTATTCTCTCACTTCTTGAGATTTTGTTGAATCCCTTTCGGCTTCTGCACCTTTATTGGTTTTGTCCCTTTGTTCCATTTTATTCCGGGTCTCCGGGTTATTTCCTGCTGGGGTTTTACCCTGCTTTTTATTTGCTCTGTTTCTGGGGTTTGGTTTTATAAACCCTTCCTCATCCTGCTGTGGTTTGGGGTTTTCCGCTTCTTGCTGTTTATTAAGAGGGAATTATCTAATTAGGTGGCCATGTTCATGGCATCTTCTGCATCTAAAGGGGATCTATTCGTAATCTATGTTTTGGATCCATTCCTCATTCCTAAATTCTAGACTTATGGCTTCTGGGAGTGCTCCAGACACGCCCATCTCTATGCAGATTCTTGCGTAGAATGTATATCTCCCTTTGAGGGTGGCTTCTGATGTCTTCACATATTTCCCTAGTTTGTTTCCTATTGCTTCAAAGGTAGAGGGAAACCAGTAGTCTCAAGGTAAGGAATAAAATCTCAGCCAGACCGACACCTTTTTGAATGTCTCTTTCTTTGGGGAGAAATTTTCCTTCCATGGTTGCATGTACAGTTCTACTGAGGCATGGAAGTATGGATCTCCCTCAAAGACTCTATCCCCGTCCTCCAGGTTCATGAATACTGATGTGAAGAAGCCTTTCGAGCCCAAGTGGATATCCACTTCTCCATTTGGCTTCCAGTGATATTTAATCTAGTTGCGTAGTGTTCGTTCTATGGGCCACAAACCCATAAACTTACAGATTAGCGCATGCGTCTTCATCTGGTCCCTGTAGAGTTGCGTTTGTGGGTCCTCCAATATCACCTTGGGTATCATTGCTGTTTTGGGTTTGCATGGGTTGCACCCTTCTATCCCATTGGGTTTCGCTGTATCTTGCACCTCACTCTGAGTTTCCCTGGTTTCTTCTCCCATGCACTCATTTTTGTCCTGGTTCCTTTTCTGACCTTTTCCTGGGTCTGATCCCGAGGTTCCTGTCTCTGGTGCCTTGAAAACTACACCTCTTGTCCCTTTCCCTCTATCCACCACTACCTGTTTGTATGAGGGGGTACCCTTACCCCCCCCTTTGATGCTCATGATGCTCTCTACTATGGCCGCGACTACCAAAACCTAGCTTGTTGTTGCTTCAAACCCTAGCGAGATCCTTTTCCTCTACAACATATCATAATATGTGCAATTACCAACATAGGATTGTTCGAAAGAAATCACAGTAAAAAAAGACTTTTGATGAGAATAGTGTACTATATTGGCACGGAAATAAACTTGTAAAAGAATCTCGGTGTTATTGGTAGGATTAAAATAGTGAGAACCCATCATAGTTTTTAATTCAAAAAGAAGTGCCACATTCTCTTTATAATCCTCTTCATAATTAACTATTTGAGATGAACCACATGGAACAACCGATATTTTTGAACAGTCATCACTAGTAGTAGTATAATTTGGTTGATTATAATTTATGATCTCAAAAAATTGATTATGGTAAAGATAAGATCCTTCTTTAAACACAGATTAAGAAGAATGAACAGAAGATGTGATTTGAGACCCTTTTAAAGAATTTCTAAATTCCCCCACGGATGATTGATTAGAATAGGAAGTAATATGTTCATGGGTAGAAATATTCTCCTCTTTATCTTCTGCACGAAAATCACTATTAATTTGTACCTGATTATATAACACATAATTCACTCCAAAGCGATCTAGAACACATGATTGCATAGCATAATGATAAAAAATATGAGGGTACAATGAATAATATATATAAGAATTGAGAAGACAAAATGCATCTCTTGAAATGATAGGCATATGTGTTTCGAATTGTGGGTTTGCTTCCTCTTCTTGCTTTTTAAAAGAACACGAGATATTTTCCAAGACTAAATTATGTTCATTGTAAAAGGGTGAATGTGAGAGAAAATTACCAGAATTAGATGATTCATTACTAGTTTGACTAATGTCATGTCCCACTAATTTATCTTGAACTTGTTGACATAAGTTAGGGGAAGTTTTACTAACAATATGGTCACCAATTGCACAGTGCTTCCCTTTTATTTCAGAAACAGTTGTAGCATCTTGGAGAGTTTGATAAATGTCTCCTTTTAAATTCAAGGTTCCTTCCTTAATAAAACAATAATTATTAGGAGTGACAATCACATCTTGTAAAATATCATGCTACTTCTGATCCAAAAAAATGAAAGAAGTTGACAAAAAATGTGGTGTTTCTACAACTTCCAGACCATCCTGAAAATTCAAACTAACCTGAGACTGAGTATTAATGCTCAACTCAGATCGATTAATTAATTGATCTTGCTTGTTTGAGAGAGAAACGAGATATCAAAACCATTCATCAATAAGAGGTATTTCTTTCAAAGGGAACCTAGTACAAACATGTACAAGCCTAATTGCAAAATCTTTTAATGATTCATCATTTTCCTTCCTTAAGCAATTTAATTCTCCACCTAATTCATCATAATCAAAATTGTTAAAATCATATAAAAACTCAATTACAAACCCAAACCAAGAATGAATAGAACTAGCTTGAAAGGATTCAAACCAACATCTAACCTGTCCTCGAAAAGTGAGGGCAAACAATCTGCATACAACATTAAGATCAATGATATTATACTTTAAACATCAGAACACAATTTATAAAGATGATCTCGTGAAGTTGTATTCCCTTCACCATTAAAGGTGAGCTTTGACAAGAGAGCAGTTGTCTTGTTGGGGATAACTGGTAATGAGAAATGGAAAGCATGTTCCAACACAAGGATTTGGGTAGGAGCCATGCGAAATTAAATATATTGAAATTGAGACTCCTCAAGGCCAGCTTGTCAGTCTGGTTTGCCTTTTAGTGCATTTCAAGATGACATAGAAGAACAATTTATAGATATGGAGTTATGATAGGTGAAGGGGTAAAACATTTAACCATTAAATTTGCCTCATGCCCTCCTTCTAGCACCATTTGTTGATGGACATAAGTGACCTCTCGTCAACTAGAAGGGAATATCCTAGTCTGAGGTCCTTAAAGCAAGACCCAAGCCGTTTAAATTGGCTATCCCTGACGGGTTTAATAACTGTGTTAGCCAAAGAGAACACTAACTTAACAAAACAAAAAATAAGTAAACCAATTGGCTAACTACTGATTAAACTATTTACTATGTACACTAACATCTACTATACATATTGCCTAAATACAAAATTTACAAATATGCAACAACAAGATTTTTGAGAAATCTTGTGAAACTAAGAGTTTATCAAGAGGAACTAAATCTCACACGATTTCAAAATACTAAAAGAACTACTATTAATCTACAAAATACTGCTAATCTGCTTCAATTTCAACATAACAAAAGCATGAATGTAATGGTAACAATTTTAGTTCAAATGGCTAAAGAATTTAAACCATTACTGATAAGTTACATTCACTGCCATAAATGAATGAAAACAAACAAAATTTAACTAACCTATTATTGGTCGGCATTAAAAGGATGGGACTGGTTGCTATTTCTCCTACATAAAATTCGTCCAACAACCTACCTGTAAAGATAAATCTAAAGTCTACTTAAAACACAAAAATAACAACTTCTTAAATCGATTCTTCATGCAGGTATATAAACTCATTCCGTGAAAAGGAAACAATTTCATTTAACAAAATGGGCCTTAGTGTGCATAAACTATACAAATAATCTTGATATGCTATGACATACGCGATAAAATAATTCCTGTCACAAAGAATCATAAACGTTGGGATGAGAAACCATTAGATTAGAAACTGAATACAATGAATGCAATTGATAACAATATCAATGTGTTGATTAATCAGACAAAAGCTAGATTTAATTAACACAATTCCATTGCAAGAAGAACATGAAAGGTAACATTCTTGTTAGGGTCCTATAAATTATAAGAAATCTCATCATTTATTTTTTCATTTGTTGTTGTTCTCATGACGAAAGCACCTGGCGCTATGGTTTCCTCGATGATGTTGTCTCTCCCTCCATCCTTCATTCATCATCCTGTTGCACCATTCATTCACTTCTACGCCACTCACCCCCTTGCCCATTCATCTTATTAGCCACATCTCACCATCACTCATCCTTGCATAAGATAATGGTAAATTAACATAGAATAAACAATAATAAAGAATTAATTACTTAATAGGTTAATAAATTAATTGTGTTAATACTAGTGTAATTAAATTAATATAATTGGATTAATATAATTAAATTAGAAATTAGATTAGTACACTAATAATTAATTTTAAATAAATAATTAATAATTACTAAATAATCAATAAATAAAAAAACAAAACCAAAACATTATAAAAAAAACAAAAAAAAAACATTAAAAACAAAAAAACAAATAAAAATTAAAAACATAAAATAAAATAAAATAAAATAAAAAACAAAACATTAAAAATAAAAATAAAAACATAAAACAAATAAAAATTATAAATAATTATTATTAAAATAAAACAACAAATAACAATTAAAACTTAAAAATAAATAAAAAACCAAAACCAAAACATTATAAAAAACAAAACAAAACAAAACATTAAAAACAAAAAAAAATTCAAAACATAAAATAAAAAAAAAATAAAAAACATAAAATGAAATAAAATAAAAAACAAAAACATTAAGAAATTAAAAATAAAAATAAAAAATAAAAACATAAAACAAATAAAAATTATAAATAATTATGATTAAAATAAAACAACAAACAACAATTAAAATTTAAAAACAAAATAAGATAAAAAATACATATAAAAACAAAAATAAAACTAAACAAGAAAAAATTAAAAACATAAAACAAATAAAAATCATAAATAGTTATTATTAAACTAAAACAACAAATAAAAATTAAAACTTAAAAACAAAATAAGATAAAAAATACATATAAAAACAAAAACAAAACTAAAAAATAAACCATATCCTAAGTTTAATAACTCTGGTACTTCACTTTTTTCGGACCCCCGGACCCCCCTTACATCATTTAACCAAAGGGGTCTGAAAAGTGGTTTCCACCCCTGCGACTTGTCACCTTCCTATAATTTCGGATCCCCCCTCTAAACCACTTACCACCCACCTCCTTCAAAATCCACTCCCCCCCTCCGAAAACCACTCCTGAAACTATTTTTGACCAGTCATCTTTCGAGACGATTTCCAGGCTAACCAGGGCACATTTTGAGAAACCTAAAGAGGTTTTTGTTCAGCATGGGCCAATTTACAATAAGCTCTCCCAGATTTCTCATAGCTATTACATATTGAGAGAATCAAGAGCATCTTTGAGCCCTATATTTCGGGATTCAGGATTTTCTTGTTGGAGACATCTTTTCAAAATGTAGATCCCAGATAGCTGGAGATGAATTTCAAAACACCAAGAGAGGTTTTTGCTCAGAACAAGCTGATATAAAAAAACCTCTTCCAAATTTCACACATCTGTCATGGTTTGGGAGAAACGAGCTCATCATTGCAACCTTATTTTTGCAGCAGTTTGGTCTATTTGTGGTGAATACAATTCCAAATTTTAATGTAATTGGTTGCTATTTTTGGGGAATTAGTTAGATCCGACCTCCTGAGCCTGGGGGATAATTTTTCCTATATATAGTTATGATTATTGATGTAATTGGGTGGAACAAGTAGAGAATAACAAATCCATTTATGTGAAACAACTATCCGAGGCTTCATGTAATAAAATTTTAGTAATACAGTTGCAACATTACAAGATTCTCGTGTCACTTATGTTGGTGAAGTGCATTTGTCATTGTCTGTGTTTTCACTATTATTCATCTGTTATCCATAAATTCTGAATTATTCAATAGTAAATTAGGTGCAAAATTTGTTTAAATGCACACTCTGTCTCCAACTTTGAATAATTTCTATGTTTTCTGCTAGAGTGTTAGTTCCAGAATTCTTAATTTCTCTGGTACAATCCGACTTCCTCACCTTTTCTTTCACATTACTCAATAATATTAAGAATCCAACAAAAGTGCTTATCCTTCCCTATAAGGTTTCCTATAGAAACTGCCTTGATTGGACTAAGCTAGTGACTCCATTTCCCAATGGCCCATTTTCTCCGTTCCAACCAAACAATTAAAAAACAAACAAACAAACCTTGACCTATCATAACTAGCCTAAAATTTCAGAAGAACATAGCTAAATCAGATAGAGAGATCCCTCTCTAAAGCTGGTAGGCTAGATCCCAACTTCCAAAGTGGTTTTGTGGTTACCTCTATTAATTTCTTCCTCAGCTTAAGAAATTACAGAGTGATAACATAGTGGCAACCATACTGGGGAACCTTCCTCAGAAAAGTGTATCAAGTTCAGAATCTGACTATTGATGGTGAAAAATAGTCAAACATTAGGCAGGTTGTGTATCATTCACCTCGCAACTCCAACTTCAAAGAATCTAGATTCCAAAGCTTCATTGGCGACTCCACTGTTCAAATATGAGTTCTATAGCTGCAAGGTATGCTCCTATGAACCGTTTTCATATCCCTGGGTTTCCAAATTGAATGCCTTCTATAGATTGGTTAAGTAATTTGCCAGTATTCAAAGATAAGAAAGGTGACAATGCTGCTTTACATTTAATTAAGTGTCATATGCATGTGTGTAAGATTAAAGTTCAGAGGCATGAGGATTGTCTTATGAAGATGTTCATGGCTTCTCTCGAAGGAAAATCAAGATTGTGGTACCTAAGGTTGCCCGATGCTAGTATATATTCCTTATAAGATTTTCACGCAATGTTTTTTCAGCATTTTAAGAAATCTTGTCCATTATTGTTGTTGGTAGAAAACTGTTGTGAATATTTTGAGATTTTTATTCAAAACCTGGAAGACTTTTACGATGATGATGTATTCATGGATGAGGAAATCATAGAAGCATTGCAAGAGAACTTTTTCCATCACAAGGAAGAAACAATAGAAGAAGCTAGCTCACATGACACTCAAGACAATTTCCAACAAACACTAGTTTCTCCTTTGGTTGTGGATGAAATAGGACATCATACTATTGGAAGTCATGTTCCTCTGTCTGAATTTGATGAAATTTTGCAGCACCCTTGCCATATTTTGTGTGGCCAAGTTATTGATTTGAACAAGTCATCAAATTTTGAAACTCTTCAACCTTTTCCGAAGCTATTTATCTAAGAAAACAATGAATTTGAGTTAAATGAAGAGCCAATTCCTACATGTGATTTAGAGCTTAAAGAGAAATATGAAGAACAAAGGGTTGTTCTAGGTCCTTTGGATAGAAAAAATGTGATTCTTTTTGGGTTGAATGAAGAATGTCCTGATCTTGTATCTCATACAGAAGGAGTTTATTGTGGGCTACTTTTTGAAGTCTTATGTACAAAAAATTCAAACAGTAAACCATCACATGACATAGAGTTTCAGGATATAAATGAATCAGTCTTTGGTAGTTGCATCACATAGTTGCAGTTGCATGAAGACAATGATAAAGAAGCTATTTTAATTCATTGGAAATAAAATATGTGTTACCTTTTGATCATAATGAAATATGATTTTCAGATATTCATCATACACACAAATTTTCTTTTTCATTTGAGTATATACATGAGCATATAAGGTCTGGTGTTGTTATAGAAGATGTGAAGCATGAGAAAATGTCTCTTGTGCATTTTTAAAATGAGGGTGTGGCTGCCGAGATAATCATCCATGTTCTTGAGGACCCTTTCACTGATATGTGGGAAACATCCGAGAAGATGGAATATGTATTGGTAAAAAATGCAGGGATTAAATTGTTTTTTCAGTTTGAGTTATCATTTGCTATGTTAAGAACCAAATATCAATATAGCATAGAAAAACCTCAGAAAAAGTACTCAACGCCTTGAAAAAGAGATAATTTCAGATAATAAGCCTCTTCGAGGGGGCAACCTCCTTTTACCCCACTTAAATGTTCCAGTACAAGAT